>PVJX010009387.1:0-61235 GCA_004027295.1 Dolichotis patagonum | reverse complement strand
CTCTCTTCTGCTCTCCTCTCTGCTATTAGAGCATGTTTGTAACCTGATAGAAATCATCCAGAAAAGAGAGAGGTGTTTATTAAAGCAGGAAAGTGAGAAGGAAACAAATAAAAAGAATCAAGTACTTCATAATTAGGCTACCAAACTAATTATATATGGTAATAAATTGTAAACCATTAAAAACAGGAATTCACGAGTTTACATCAATAATAAATAGATGAAGACATAAATAAAAGGGGAGAACTTGCTGAGAGCCAGCTGGTAAATGTGGAGAGAATACTAGAGTTGGAAAATCACTATTTTCAACCATGACAAAATTGGATCAGACAAAAATCACTGGATGCCAAATCTAGAAATATTAATGAGCAGGAAATTTGTTGTATATTTGTGTATTCCCAAAGACTGCTGATTTGGAAGGAGAAAAACAATAACTACCGAGTAGAAAAATTGGACTAGGTGATCAACATTAATATCGCCAATAAGAAAGAGATGGACCCCATAAGCCTCCAAGATGAGATATCTGAGAGGGACACATAATTATCTATGCAGTATTCTGGCCCCAAATGCATACTGCGTCTAATCACAAGAAACATCGGACATACCAAAAAAGACGAATGTTCTACTTAAAAAAAAAAAAAGAAGAGGGGGTGGCCTGTATTCTTCTCAAATACCATTGTCCTAAAAGACAAAGCAAGGTTATGGAAATGTTTCAAACTAAAAAAGGCCAGGAGACATGACAACTAAATGCAACAACACAAAATCAGATCCCGTACTAGAAGGCAAAAGTGCTATAAAGGATGTTACCGGGTCTATTGTCAAAATTGGAATAAAAATGACAGATTAGGTAATAGTATCTTATCAATGTTAAATTCACTGTATTGATAGCAGCACTTTGGTAATGTAAGAGAATATTCTTATTGTTAGGAAACTCATACGGAAGTATTTAGAAGGGCCATCATGTATGTAACTATTCTCTAATGGCTCAGAACAAAATTATGTGCATGAATAAAAGTGCAAATGACAAAGCAAATGGGATGAAATGTTAACAATAGATGAATCTAGATAGAGTACAGAGGTATTGTTTGTACTGTTTTCACTTTTATAATCTATCTCTAAAATATAAAATTATTTACAAGTAAGAATATGTCCTTAGAGCCTGGTATGGTGACACACACCTGTATGTAATCCTAGCACTCAGGAGGCTGAGGCAGGAGGATCAGCACAAGTTTGAGGCCTGGGCTACATAGTAAGTCTAAGGCTAGCCAGAATTACATAGTGAGACCCTATCTCAAAAACAATCAAAAATGTCCTTGGAAAGACAAAGAGGATAATAGGTCCCAAGCCCAGAAAGGCAGTCAGTCTTTGACACATGAAGGACATCTCATTCACAGTTTCATGAGCTACACTGTAAATATTTGTGCAAATGTGGCAGGTTGGGAGTTTAGGAGATTAGACTAGGAAGAGGGTCCTGTCCAATGAGCTCCAGTCAGCAGCTGACAGAGGAAAGCCCAGGGAAATGAAAGAAAGTATAAAACAGCTCTTTTGCACAATGAAGAAGCAAACCCATGAGACAAGCAAAGTAGGATTGTTGGGCAATGTTGAAGATTTGATGAGGTTTATTAAGGCCAAGACTTGGACCCAGGCATCATTATTCATTTTTAAAGCTTCCCAAGTGTTTCTAACAAGCACCAAGCTTTCAGAAACACATATAAAAGCAAGGCTTCTCTACTTCAGTACTGAAGCCCCTTGGGCCAGATCGTTGTGGGGCAGGTCACCCTCCTTGGCCCTGCCCATTAGATGCTGGTAGCGCCTCCACTCCCTCCACTCACGGAAACCAATAATGTCTGGACATTACTGAAATCACCCTCAGTTAAGAACCACTATGCAAAGAGAATAAAAGCCACAAGTATTACATTCTTATAAAAGTCAGGAATTGTGCATACTCTTTGTTACTGCAAGGTGCATTTTGTTTAAGGACACAGGCTGTGAAATCAGATGATGTGTACTCAAACCCTGGGTCCACTACTTGCCTTTCGTATGACCTTAGGCAAGTACTTATCTTCTCTGTTCCTGAATTTCTTCTTCTGTAAAGTAAGAATAACACCGGTCTCAAGAGGTTGGGAGAATTAAATGAGTCAATACACATAATGCAATACCTGCTAGGTAAGAATTATTATTATTATTATTATTATTATTATTATAGAATCACAAGTGTAGTGAATGAGGCAGGAGGATTGCTACGAATTTGAGGGCAGCTTGTGCTACACAGTGTGATTAAGGTCATCCTGAACTACATAGTGAAACCTTGTCTCAAAAATAAATAAATAAAATAAATAAAAACAAGTGCAGTGGATCTCAAATGAGTATCTCTGAGTTGACTGCTTACACTAAAATATGCTCAACACTTAACCTAAAGAATTTCTACACTAAACCTGAATAGAAAAGCACAGTGTTTTGAATTTGTTAGGATTAGTATATGATTTCTTCTGGAGTGTAGGCATGTTCATTTAGCCATTCACACATATTTACTGAGCATCTATGTTCCAAGTGTTCTAGATTCTGACAGTACAACAGTAAGCAAGGAATTCAAAGTCCCTGCCCTCCTAGAACCTATATCCCAGCAGAGAGGAAAACAAAACAAACAAAAAACCAGGATCTTGGATCAGCAAACAAATAAATAATGGAACTGCTGGGAATTTTACCAAGAAAAACAAAAGTGGGGATAGGAGAATGAATCTTCCCAGTAGCAGATGGAACACTGTTTTAGGATGAGGGTTAGAGAAAAACCCAATGAAACCAGGGTACAAGTTTTGTAACTATAGTACCTGGTGAAGTGGTGTCCCAGGCAGGGAGCGCAGCCAATGCAAAGGCTGGGAGACCCACGGATGCTTGGCTTGGGTGAGGACCAGCACGTAGGCCGCTGTGTTTGGAGAAGGGTGCGAAGAAAAGAAATAAAGGAAGCTACAATGGGGACCTGTGAATTGATCCTCAATGTGGCAGAAGGTTATTAGAGGGTTTTGAGCATGAAATTAATAAGACTGCACTTCTCGGCTGGTCTGTGAGGTTAAGAATGAACACTGGGAGACAGGTTTTGGGACTACAAAGAAAAGTATGATGACAGTTTGAGGGAGCGATGTGTGTAGTGAGAATTATCTCAGGGTTTTACAAATGAACTCACTTTGCATCATAGCATAATCTGATAGAAAGTGAATCTGTCTTAGACACAAATCAGAAGTTCAGGGGCTTCACAATTAAATGAGCAGTTTTATAGAGCAGTGTTTTTCAAACTACAGGTAATGAAATCAAATGAAAGGACAGTCAAATCACTTGAGAGGATCGTGATCATCAATGTTTTGTTTTGTCTTGTTTTGTCTTATTTTGTTTTGTTTTTGAGACACGGGTCTCACTACACAGTTCAGGCTGATGTTGAGCTTACTTTGTAGCCCAGTCTGGCCTCGAACTCACCTCGATCCTCCCGAGTGCTGGGATTACAAGCATGTACCACCACACCTGGCGGTGATCGTCAATTTAAAACAACATACAAGCCAGGTATATGGCATCTCCTGTAATCCCAACACTCAGAGAGGCTGAAGCAGGAGGATGCCAAATTTGAGCCTAGCTGGGGCGACTCATTGAGTCCCTAATTTCAAAATTAAAAAGGGGCTAGGGATGTAGCTCATTGTGAAGGCCCTGTGTTTAATCCCCAGTACTACAAAATTTATTAAAATTAAAATAAAATTAATAGAACAGATGGGAGTTGAAAATATCACAATATACTGCACATAGAAATATGTATAATACTTTGTGAGGTTTTCTTTCTATTATATATAGTTATATTCGTAGTGGGTTATATTTCAACCCAGGGCTTTCACACTGAGCTACATCCCCAACCCTTCTTTCATTTTTTATATTGAAACAGGGTCTCACTAAGATAGTTTCTTCATAATTGATCTAAATAAAAGCCAATACCAATTTCCCAAAGAGGTCAAAATATGAAACTCCCAAACCAGGAAGACTGGTTGAAAACCAGTTAGACTTTCAATGAAAAAAATTCCAAGCATAATCAGAAATGTTTAAATTGAACTTCAGACTTTTAGTAAGATAAAAATAGGAAACTCCCATAGATTGAACCAGAATCCTATTACAAGCATAATGCTTAATGGTACAACATTAGAAGCATTCCCATCCAAACCGGAAAAAACTACCTAACATACTGAGATAAGAAAATTAAATGAGGTAAAAATATCAGGGGAAGGAGTCTATACTAGTGCATTCACAGACAATATGAGGATTTACCTTGAAATCCATGAAAATCAAAAAACTGTGAAATAAAAGTTCAGTAAGATGGCTTGAACCTACAAAAAAGAAAATTAACCTCCCTATTCAAGAGTATAATGAATAAACGGTGAGATGGCAAAAAAGGGGTTATAATTTCTAAAAGCAGTACAAATGACACACAAAAATACTCTGGAAATTCACTTTTGTACAAGAATGTGTACGATCTACAGTGTGGTATTAGCACAGGATAAACAGACATCAAAAATAGACCTACAACACAGATTTTTGGCACGGGTCAAAAGGAATGTGAGAAGTAGAGTCTTTTCAACATATGATGGTAGAACAACTACATAGCTATATGCAAAAAGTGAACCTTAACTCTCCACACAAAAAGCCTGAAATGAAGTTACAGACTTACGTGGAAGTGATAAAAATATAACATGTCTGGAAGAAAGCACAGGATGAAGCTGGTAAACTTGGACTGACAGGTATTTATTGCACAAGTTACTAAAAATGCTATCCATAGAAGAAAGAAATTTGATAAATAAGACTTTTAACAAAATTAAAATCTCCTGTTCATCAAAGAAACATCATTAGGAAAATGAAATGACAAGTTACATACTAAAAGAAAATTCTTTCAATATAGATCTGACAGAGAACTTGTATCCGGTTATATGAAAAACTTATGATCCAATAATCAAATGCACTGGGAGGAAAAACCAGGTACTTCACAAAAGAAGATACACAAATGACCAAAAAGCACATGAGAAAATGCTTAGTATCCTTAGTCATCATCAGCAAAGAGCAAACAAAAAGCACAGAGATATGATATCACAAGCCTGCAGGAATGGCTAAAATGAAATAAACTGACAATACCAAGTGCTAACAAGGATGCTAAACACCCAAACTTCTCATACATTGCTAATGGGAATGCAAATGTATGACCAGGGTTGGAGACGTAGCTCAGTGGCAGAGCACCTGCTTAACATCTGTGAAGTCTTTGGTTACAGCCCCAGTACCACCAATACAAAAGCAAACAAAGCAAACCTCAAAAAACAAAGAGGTACAGCCACTTTGAGGAAATCAGGCAATAGTTTATAAAGTTAAACTCACCACATAATTCATTAATACTACTAGGTATTGAACTGAGTGAGATGAAAATTTATATTCACACAAAAAGCTATTTGTAAATGTTTATATTTGCTTTATTCATAAGTTTCAACAGTTGGTAAAAGGATAAACAAACGGGAATATAACTCAGCAATAAAAAGGAATAGAATGATACACACAACAGTATGGATGAATCTCAAATAAATTAGGTTAGGTAAAAGATTCAGAAGCCTACATAACATGTGAGCATTCTGGAAAATACAAAAATTATAGGAACAAAAAAATCAGTGTTTTCCAGGGGCTAAGAGTGGTAGGTGGGGTTTGACTACAAAAACCGAGTCAATAGTGAATTTTTAGGAGTGATAGAATTCTTCTGTACTTTGATAAGGTAGTAATTACAAGATTATATACATTTCTAGAACTATACACTAATAGAACTTTACCATAAATGATACTTTGATTTAAAAAACACAAAATAGACTCAAGAATTAATAGATTTATAAAATGGTACAGAGGGTTCACCAGAATCTTTGAAGGAATTTATTTTATACTTGTCCCCAAATTTTTCAGCCGCCATCCACCTTCTATCATACCACTCCCCAAAATAAGTCCCACACAGATTAAAGACCAACACATTTTAAAAACCATTAACATCTTAAAATAATCTTTTCTATCTTGATATAGGGAGGGCTCTTTTCAGAGTAGCATAAAAACCAGCTCCCAGGTTTTTATTGAAAGCAGAATTTCTCCTTTCTAATTTTGAAACTATTACATTACAGAAACACATTCCCCCTCCCCATTTTTTAATTGAATGGCACTCTTCCCAATTTGTAGCATGTATCTGAAAGTGACTGGGAACCCTCAGGTAGCAAAATAGAGAATTGTTTGTTAGTTTCATCTAAGTAACCAATGAATCAGGAACATATGCCATGATGTTCCCCCCTTGGAGACCCCAGAATGACCACAGCGACCATGGAAAATCAGCTTCTTTGCTGGCTTTCCCTAATACCTGAGCAAACTCACTTCACCATTTCTGGAAGACTTCTTTCTCATGGTACTAAAATACAGCGGCTTTCCATTCCCTGCCAAACGCACCATGGAATTCCATTTCTCAGATGTTTTCGGCTGCTGAACAGAGCCCCCTCCACAATTAAAGTTCCATTTTTTGCCTTTTTCTGTATTTCCACCATTTTTTTTCTAAAAGTACATCCATACACCTGGTATCTGTGTTTGGGGTCAACAATAAGTCACACACAGAACATGGATGCTAGCCCTGTATTTCTTCAGTGTTTTTTCACTAGGTAAATTTGCTCTATCCCTCTTTTAAGGAAAGTCACCTTGTAGGGATGTGGGAATGACAAAAGCAGAAGGGAATCAGGGCTATCAGAGTGACCTGCAGCTGAGGCCTTGTAAAACAATACCCCCGAATAGCTACAAAATTTGTCCGCTTTTTGTCATCTAGCTTTGTATTTGAGCTGTTTAAGCAGGCGAACCAAGCAGTGTCCAGCTCATTTCAGATTTTAACCTAAACAAAATTTTATGGGACTCCCCAAATCCTTCAGACATAACACACGCCTGGATTCACAAATTATTTTGACATCACACATAGTAGCATTGCCCACTGATAATTAAGCTCTTGACAAAATCTTAATTATTAATATTAATAAAGCATTTAACTTTGGTCATACTGTGCATGAGTGGGGTTATACAAATAAGCTTACTTTATAAGATAACCAAAGGGAAACTGAAAAGATTAGAGCACTGTAATAGCTTGCTTAATGAACCTTTATTCAACATCACCCACAAGCTCAAATCCTGAGGGGAGAAATGGTGCTTTTGCTATCTATGGTGACTGAGACAGATCTCCTACATCATTTGTGGGACCCCAGGCAAAATGAAAATGAAGGCCCCTTGTTCAAAAGTTATTAAGAATTTCACGATTAGAATCAAGTGCAGGTTGCATGTCCAGAAGGCCAGCTCTGCTGTCAGATCGTGTATTTGGATAGAAAACCGGTAAGAAAAGTAAAACATTTCACTATTAAATCAGCAACGATGGTGTGTTTTCAATGTGTGTGTCTGAGGTAGGGATACAGTTGTACCGACTTAGGACCTCTTCTCAGGATCTCCCCTACTTTTCCTAAGATTATCAACCTGTTGAGCAAAAAATCATTCTGCCATGTAAAGTGCAGTCTGAGGGGCAGCATCATGGGAGCTTGTTAGAAATACAGACTCTCGGGCCCCACCCCAGATGTACTGAATCAGAACCTCAGTTCAACAAGATCCCCTGGGGATTCATGTCCACAGTACAGGCAAGAAATGTCACTGTTCAAGCAGTCACGGAAAACCTCCAGCTTCATCTGGCTCCTGGCAGACCAGTCGGCTCTCTTTCTCCCTCTCACTGTATTTACACATCCGGAACCCTAAAAGTCAACTCCCTGCCCAAACGCGCTCACCCGGAGTCCACCAGCCTCTCCCCCATGCTCACCCGCGGTCTCCGAGCTGCGGGTTCCGTCCCATCTCGCCTGGGGCCACCTGTTCTGGGTCCCCCAGGTGGTGCTTTGGGGACCCGGACGCTTTTGCGCACCTCGGGCACCACCGCACCCATTTGCCGGGTGCGGCAAACCGAGTCCCCAAGAGTCACGTCTCGAGGACCACCCGCGCGAGTAAAGCTCGTGGCTCAGTTGTCCAGAGGGGTGGCAAGGGTCTGAGTGAGGTAAAAGGTTTTGGGTATTACAAGTTGCCTCCTCAGAGAACGCGTCGCAGAGTCCCGCTTCCCATGGCACGTGGTTTCCCACCGTCGCGAGCGCGGGTCCCGGGGCTCAGCGCTTTGCTTCTGCCTTTCCGGACGGCGCCGGCCTGGCTCAGAACCGCGACCGGGCGGAGGGAGCGTTCGCCCTGCCGTCCCACAGCACTCCAGGTCCACGCGCTGCCACCGAGCCTCCCACGCCAGGCGCCAGCTCTCGGGGCTCGCCTAAGGGCGATCCAAGGGGACAGACCGATCCGGCGCCGCAAGCTTACCTGCAGTCCCGGCGACCGGCTGGCTGCTGGCGCGCTCCGGACCTCCTTTTCTCCTTTTCCCCTTCTCCTGGGGCCGCGTCCCTCCTCCGCCCTCCAGCCGGCTGGGCGCCGCCCCCGCCGCTCCCGGACCGCTCGACCTCCCGCCTGCTCTCAGCTGCCCAGCGCGGCGTGGCGAGCCCGGCGCTCGGCGGCGGCACGGCTGGGCGCGGAGGCTGCACGCGGAGGTGGGGAGCGGGCGGGGCGCCGAGGGGGGAGGGCGTGAGCGAGCCGGGCAGCTGGCTGAAGCCCTGGGGGAGCCTCGGGCTTGGTAGGTGGGGAGAAGCGGGGCCTGGGAGCCTGACTGCCCACCCCGCCCTGGTCAGAGTGGCTGCCGGGCCACTGGGCTCCCTAGATAGCTAGACCCTCGGACTCTGGGCGTGCGCCTCAGGGCGCTCCCTCCCCTGGACTCCGACCTCCACAGTCAGCGGCTCACCTTTAGGGGTCGCCCTGGTCCCCAGAGGCCTGCCTGGCTGCTTTTTGCACCGCGCTGTAATAAGTGGCAGGCCCGAGGTCGCCCCTCCTAGAATATATCTGAATGCAGAAACCAGACCTCTTGGGAGGGATGATCTGAAGAGACTGGTAAAAAAGAGAAAGTCCTGGGGAAAAACTCACCTCCGTGATGTCCTGATAAAGGACATAATTCATCAGGTACCTAGTAATTAGGATCCTGAGCATTATCTGCTGAGGGCTGCAGGGATGAGGTGGCATTTGAAATAGTTTTAATGAATTTGTTTTTGCATTACCTTGTCCTGCTGTCAAGATCTCTACCCTCATAGGATAAAAACTAGATCGGAGTGGAAAGTACAGCTCACCTAAGCAGCCCTTTAGAGTACCCCATTTTACAGATGGGAAACTAGAGGCTCAGTTCTGCTACATGAGTAAGCGCTCGAATTCTCGCTCGGACTTCTTTTACAACCACCCTCTTCTTTACAGTCAAATAACCCCTATGGTTGTAAAATGCTTTATCACTTTAAAAACACTGTTCTCTTTCATTAAAACTTGTAAGAGAATATACTGTTTTTGTTTATGACCCACAGCCTGGCTGACTGTGCCATATTAGCCACCTCAGGGGCAAGATATGCACTCCACTTCGCAGGAGGGGTTGAATTTATTTTGCAAACACCAATTTATTAACACTCACAACATTCTAGCTGGATACATGAATGGAGAGTGTTTTCAGAGGGACTTTTGACTGATTGAATTAAGGGGGAGTAGAAGTCAGGAAGCTCATCCAGGTTTCACAAGTTAGAAGTTATGATGAGGGAGGGACAGAGTGTATTTAATAAAGAGACTCGATGTTACTCCAAAGGGTTAAATTGGTTCTGTTTGAATTAGCTTACGTGTGTTTGACTCATAATAAAGCATGCTTTAGACTGTATAGAGTCACCAGAACATTCACACACTGCTAGTGGAAGTATAAATTGTTTCTAGCACTTTGAGACTCTTTGGTAGAATATATTAAATAAAACTGAGAGTGTAACAATCCTATGTTGAGCAAATTCCCTTCTAGGTGTATACTCAACACAAATTTGTGTGTGTGTGTGTGTGTGTGTGTGTGTGTGTGTGTGTGTGTGTTGATCGAAAGCAGGAACTAGAATAGCATAACAGTGTATTTGTAATAATTCCAGACGAGAAACTGCCCCCAATGCCCATCAACTGTGGAATGGACTGAAACGTTGTCATAGTATAGTCATAGTCACAAAATGGAACATCAAATGAACCTCATAAACAATGTGTGGTGATAGAAGTCAGACATAAAAACATACATGCTGTGTGATTCTGTTTCTATAAAGAACAAAACAGACAAAACTGCCCTATATTGTCGGAAGTCAGGATAGTGGTGTATAAGAAGGACTTAAGGAGTACAGGTAATGATCTTGACCTGAACACTGGTTATTTGGATTTATTATATCTGTGAAAATTTATTGAACTTTTGTATATATGTTTCACTTCAAAATATGTGTATCTTGTATTATAAAAAGTTAAAAATATGTGTATCTTGTATTATATCTCATATTTAAAGTTGTTTGAATTTCTAAAATTAAGATAACCAGAATAAGTATGCTTTTTCTTTAAGCAACCTTGTTTATGTTTTAAGTACTTTAAGGAAATATGTCTAAAACACAAAAGTGAGTCAGTCCTTACCCTAAAATTAAAAATTCATGTCTTGATACACTTCCAGCCAACTTTCATTTTTCCTGAAACACACTCTTAGATTAATATAACTCTGACTTTAGGACCTCTGAAAAGAGGGAAGAGGCTGGGACCAAGGACAGGACCCAGTTCTCCAGCCAGAAGTCTCCCTTCGTTTTTCAAGAGTCCAGATTACTTGTTTCCTACACAGGTACTGACTTGTGGCATGAAAGAAGGCTGTGGCTGCTCAGGATTTGTGGTTAAATATTTATCCAAAGCCTGTAGACTGATGCCTCAGCAACTGGTGAGTGAGTAACTTTAACCCTTACCCCAAAGGGTCTTTGAAAAGCAAATGACAAAGCTTGATCAAGAGGCACAGATCAGTTAGCAAATACGGCAGAAACTGAATAGGGAGGGCAGAAATCCTTGTCTCCTGGTCCATCTTCCAACTGTGGACACTGTCACGTGAGCTCTCGGCAGATTGTACAGCTGAGGAAACCGAGGCATAGAAAGATTGAGTAGCATCTACCAATGTCCACAGCTAATAAATGGCAGAGCTAGGATTTAAATCCATCAAGAGCTAAAGGAGGACAAGGAGCTCTGGACCACAAGCATATTCTAGCATACACATAATGTGCAGCAGCCGTGGTCCCAACTCATCAGTGGAACCCTTCACATAGCTGCACCTAGACATGAAAGGCCAGAAGATATATCCCTTTGTGAGGACCCAGGAAGTGAAAAGTTGAAAATGCTTGGTGATCAGCACTGATGATTACCACACCTGCTATGTGCCAGAGCCTGGACAGGCAGGAGAGGGAAGATGTGGCCTCAGCCCTCCAAAGACTAACTTCCAATCAAACCAGAGCCATTTCCGGTGATGTAATCTCCACTTCGCCCCGCCCTATGATGTGGGCTTTGGTGGATCTAGGTGAGAAACCAGTTACTGCCAACTTAAGTGAAGTCACCATGTGACACAGCAATATTTTTCTCCAGAACATTGTGTTAGCTAAAATGGTGGTGGACTAATTGCACAATGGAGGATAAATAAATCACACACTCTCCCCAGAGACGAGAAGTCCTTCTCTTGTACAAATACTGAATGAAGACAGTTGGACCTGTCATTCTGTTCAGTGAAAGTTACAAATGGGAGTTTAATGAAAAATGAAACTAGACTTAGGCCTCAACCAACATGAAGATGGTGGGACCAACCCCTTCTGAGAATGTGCTCCAGTTTGGGAAGAGCAGAACGTGGCCCTAAGCCAACAAAAATAACCAGAAAATCCAGAAAAAATTAAAAGCAACACAGTCATTCTGCACGCTGAGATTGACTTGTGAAACTCGTCGCTACCTTGCCTGGCAGTGAACAACCTTAGAGCTTCGGGGTTGGGGGTGGCAGTGAATACAACACTTTTGGGTTCTTCAGTAGTGAGAAGGGAGACAACTGGGGGAGCCAGGCCACATCCAACTCAGTGCCAACTGAAGAGCTCTAAACAACAATGACCTTTTATTTTCAGGAGGAATCTATGAAATCTTTTCTGTGTAATTTTAAACCAAGCTATTGCCTTTTCCATCTCTGAAACCATGGGGCATATTTTAGAGAAAATAAATCTGGATAGATGTTCTCCTATTGGACCCTAGTTTGTCTTACATATCCATTTTCTGCTGGAGGAAGATATTTTCAAACTATGTAAATATCATATTTTTCTTCAAACATTGCCTCACTAGCTTAGCATTCACTGTTGGATCTTACCTGCAAAAAATATTACTGTAATGTTGCTATCTCCCATATTGCTTCTTCATTAACTAATTGGAATTCTTCCGAAGGAAAAACAGTACCTTCTCTCCCATTTTTTAAATTATTCCATTATTATTTAAATCAGCATAGACTTATGGGTAGTTATCTTAGTCTTTGGGTTATAAACCAACATTATTACTTTTTTGTGATCAGGTTGTCCCGGCTTCAGCAATTGAAAATGTCATCATTTTTATTTTTAGCACTTCTTTATTTTCTAGCACCACAAAATCATACAGGTTCATCTTAAACATTACTCCATTTTTAAATGTCACCTAAGAATATGCTTAAAGACCCCCCTCTTCTTTAAAAAAAAGGCATTTGTGTATTTTTAGCCAACTCCCCAATCAAGACTCACTGTAAAAAGTAATGCTCTATTTTATTTGTACTAAAATGCTTTTCTCAGGTTGTAACAATTATTCTACCTGGATTTAGTGTTTGGAAGTTTATGGAAAAAATGCTGTGAGCCTAAATACATCTTTTATTATCTTAAAATATTTTTGGTATGCTCGTTGTTCCTGTGTTTCATTGGTCTCATCTGTAGTTACATTTTTAGCTATAAGAGTTAGAAACCTCAATTCCAGCTGGTTTAAGTCATAAGGAAATATACTCTGTCAGGGAACAGGAGGATTACAGGCACAGAGTCCGGCTTCTTTTTGCTGTGATATTTTCAGCTCTGCCCTCATGGTTATGTGTTGGCCATTAGGAGCAAACACATCAGTGGACTACCTTAGTTATATTGTCAAAAGAGGGGTGAGGAAAGACAAGAGTGGGAAAACAGCCTTTTCTACAACTGTAAACAGCATTCCTTTCAGTTCACTGGTGACATGACCACCTTTGGGTTCAGGAACCAACCATTACCAGGGGAAATGTGATTACCACGACTGATGAGGGTCAGTGGTTCTCAAGTGTAAGCTCCTTCAGAATTACCAGGAGAGCTTAGTAAAATACAGATTGCTGGGCGCTAGCCCCAGAGTTTCTTACTCAATAATCGTGGACCTGAGAATTTACATTCATAACTGCGTGTTTCAAAAAAAGTTCCCAAGTGATGCTGTTTTTGTTAGCCTGGAATCTACACAAGAGACCCACAGGGATAGACTAAATCGCCACCAAGAGATGGGATCAGTGTATCCTGAAACCAAAGGACATGTGGAAGAGGAATGATGGGAAAAAGTGGAGTAAGAGAGGCATAGATTCTGCCTCTCTGACCTTAGCAACAGGGTGGACTGTTGCTAAGGTCAGAAGTTTTGGTCCCCTCAAAATTCATGTATTGAAATTTAATCCCCAATGTGATAGTATTAGCAGGTGGAGACTTTAGAAGGTGATTAGATCATGCTTAGTGTCCTTATAAAAGAGAACTCAGAGAGATCTCATACCCCTTCCACCATGCAAAGACACAGTCAAAAGATGTGTGCTTATGAATCAGACCATAAATCTCACGGTGCCTTGATCTTGGACTTTGCAGCCTTCAGAACCGTGAGACTTCAATTTCTGTTGTTTATAAGTACTCTAATAATTTACTACAGTAGTCCTAATGAACTAAGACAACCATCAACTGGCTTGCACTGAACTATCCTCTTCAAAGCTTAATGTGTGTATGAATTATCTAGTAGTCTTGTTAAAACACAGATTCTTTTCCAATAGGTCTGGGATAGGGCCTGAGATTCTGTCTTTCTTATTTTCATATGTTTTGTTTTTAGAAAAGATTTCACTCTGTACTTCAGGCTGATCTTGGAGTCACTGTATAGCACAGACTGGTCTCAAGCTCACAGCAATCCTCCCGCCTCTGACTCTCAAGTGCTGGGATTACAAGTGCACGTCGTCACACTCAGCTTGGAGATTCTACATTTCTACTGAGTAATGCTGATACTGCTGAACCATGAACCCCACTCCAAAGGAGAAAGTTCTATTCTTGCCCTGGCTCAGACCTTCATCTCCCAAAACTACATGTTGCAATAACTTCCCAGCAGATTCCTCTGTCTCTCGATTGTTAATGGCCCCACTGTCCTCCTAGATTACCCTCCACAGTATTTCCTCTCATCCCCAGTAACCAGTCCAGACCCATTGGGTTAGCATTCATAGCTCTCTGGAAATCTGTCCTCAACATAGTGCCCTGTGTGAATCCTCAGTTCCAGTCAGAATCCCTGCACAGTCTGTCTAGAATGTACCAGAAAGTGCTTAATCCATTCCCACTGATTTGTCTCTGCATTTGCTTTACTCCTTACCTAAAATTTCCTTCCATAACCACTTTGCCTCTTAGAGTCCTACAATTGTCTCGAGGGCAAGCTCAAAATCTGCTGCTTTTTATAATCCTCTGCTCTCTCTTCTTGACTGGTGGTACACTATGTGCCACCTCCCAGATGCTCAGCAACATTGTAGATCCATCCTTCCCTCCCCCAAATTCCAAAGCCTTCACTGTGAACCACTCATTAAGCACTAAATATGGGGTTTGAGTCACAGTTTTAGTCTTCAACTAGAACATAAGTGCCTTGAGAGCAAGTCTAGCTATTCCTTTTTCTTTTTACCCCCAATGGTATTGTCACATCTGGGTAGAACAGATGTCTATGACAAATGAAGTCAGGCTAGATTGCAGTGACAACTCTAAAATTCAGTGGCTTAGCTCTGCAAAGGCATATTGCTTTTCACATGAACTCTGAGGCAGGACAGGCTACCCTTCCCAATCTTTATCTTTTTTCTTTTTCTATTTTTTTATGGTTCTGAGGGTTGAACCTTATGTCCCCCGGACCCCCTTTTTAACTTTTCATTTTGAGTCAAGGTCTAAGTTGCTAAATTCCCAAACTGGGCTCCCACCTATCTTGGCTGCCCAGTGAGTTGGGATTACAGGCCTGTATCACCATGCCTGGTACCCTCCCCCGTTTTAAAGGCAAACTCTCAACATGTTCCTTCAGATGGCTGAGGCAAAGAAGAAAAGAGTAGAGGGGTACTTAGGATTTAAACGCCTTGGCCCAGAAACCACACATCTTTTCTGTTCACCATCCATTGGCCAGTACTGTGCCCACAGCTACAACTTAACTGCAAGGAAGGCTGAGAAATGTACAGAAGCAGATATTGTGGCTCTTTCTTTCTTTCTTTCTTTCTTTCTTTCTTTCTTTCTTTCTGTCTTTCTCCTCTCTCTTTCTCTATCTCTCTGTCTCTCTGTCTCTCTCTCTCTCTTTCTGAGACAGGGTCTTGCCAACTTGCTACATTGCCCAGGCTGGGCTCGGATTTGTGATCCTCCTGCCTTGGCTCACTGTGCTGGGATTACAGGCGTGCACCACCATACCAGGCTTTTGTAATCATTTTTCAGTTGATGCTTTAGGTTTCTTTCTTGGGGCCTTTCCCAGCTGGTATCAATCTTTCTTGAGGGTAGATGATCAAAACCACAATAGATGCCAGCGCCATCTTTCTGACCACCGTTTTTATACTTTCAAACTCCTTCCCTCACCATCCTCAGCTTGCCCTCTCTCCTCTTTCCCTGTATTATTTTTCTCCATAGCACTAATTGCCAACTAATATATATTACTTAACATGTTTTATTCACCATCTGTTTCCCAAAAACACAGAATATAAGTTCCATAAGGGCCAGACTTCCCCCAACTCATTTTTGTTGCTTCTGTGTCTCCAGTGCCTAGACCTGTGCCTAACACACAGGAGGTAGATAATTGACGAATAAGTGAAACTGTGAATCATGGATTTATATGGGAGGCAGTAGTGATTTTTTTATTGTTCTTTTTTTCATTTTATAACCAGGTGCCTTCTTGGTTGGTGCTAGCCTTGCTTGAGAAGACAGCTCCAAGAAAAGTATGTATCAACTACTCAGTTTGTTTTCTTTAAAATAGCTAGTGTCAACAACATCCCTTGAGCTTTCTCTGTATTCTGCACTATGTGCATCTGTATACTCATGTGTAGGAGGAGAAACTAAAGGGAAAGCTTCAGAAATGTGAGTGCCAGGGCCTCTCCTCTCTTAGGTGTGCCTCTGGATGGACCACATCCCCAGGGAAGGCTGGGCAAGTCATCAGAAAGCAGGCTATTAATAGAGTTTCCAGGGACCCTTTGGAACACTGCTGCTCTCTCCTTTCACCTGAAAAAAGAAAGTGCAAAAACGCAAGTTATTCTCCAAGTCACCGTGTTAGATGCCCAGTTTCCCTCTGGGGAACCACTGGTCTGGCAACAACAATAAAACTCCTTTCTTGCAACTGGAGAGGTGAGACTCTTAGGAATAACTTCAGTCCCATGCTTTTTGTTTCATCCTGCTATTCCTTCACTCCACAGAGTGAAATGTGATAGTAGCATAATTTCTGTAGCTTTTCTAAGAAATTCCTCTTTGCTGGCACATAAAAAAGGACTCTCCTGGATTGCTGCCATTGGCCATGGAGCTTTAACACATTGTTGTTGGCTCAGCTGGGGAGCCAAGATGAGTGAAATATTCTCTAGACTCCTGTGGAAACACACAGCAAGTGTTTCCAACCATACTGTATTATTTGACCTAAAATATTTTCCTCCCTCCTATTTGCCAACCCATGTGTTACTTCCCTCAAAACTCCAAGTGGTCCTCCTTTCTCATCCCCACAGCTCTTGGATTACTGAGAGAGTCTGGGGCCACCACTAACTAGTTTTATGACCTTCAGCAAGTTAACTCCTTTTTCTGGGTTTCACATTTCACGTGAAATGGGGTGCACCAAAACCGTGTTTCTCAAACTTTAATGTGGGTCAGAATCACCTAGTGGGATTGTTAAAACTAATGGATGGGTCCCCACTTTCAGATTTTCTGCCTCGGTACGTTTGCGGTAGGTCCCAGGGTTTGCATCTCTAGCAAGTTCCCAGGTGAGGCTGAGACTGCTGGTTTCAGAGACCACGCTGAGCGATATGATATTCCATGAAGTCAGAGGTTCTCGTAGTTGTTCATTCAATGAGTCTATGATCAGCCTGAGTCAGGGCTCTTTGTGTGCAAGTGACAGAAATTTGACTCAAAATCACTTAAGTAAAAAGGGAATTTGTCAGTCACACATCTGAGAAGAACACAGGTGGGGTGGATTCTAAACATAGAAATTCAAATTATGCTATTGGTTCGCTCTCATTCTTTCTTCATCTCTATACCCCTCTTCTCTTTTTTCTCTTTTTCTTGCCAGTTGGTCCCAGTGACCTTCTACAGTGCCAAGGAGCATGAGGCATGGCTGCAGATACCTCCAGCTTGAATTAGCCCAGATGGCAATCCCTGAGAAGAAAGGGAACCCTGCTACCTGATTCAGAATATTAGTGCCAGGAACAGACACTGATTGTTCCGACTTGGACCATCTTATGGTGAGAATGGAGTATTAACATTGGCTAAGCTTAGGTCACATACATCCCCTGGAAGTCAGACACTAGAAAGTTATGATGGGCAGCGCTTCTCCAACTATATCCTCTATACCTGTCTTGTTCAACACCATATTTCAGCCTGTGGTGCCTGGCACTTATCAGGTGCTTAATAAATGTTTGTTGAGTGAACAACTAAATCACTTCATGAATGGTATAACATTTTAGAGGACTTCAGAATTAGTGATCCTATGCATCCCAGGGGTAGATGTGAAATTTCTCAAGATTTTCACAAAATTTGACCGCAATCAGCTAATGTAAATTTTTTTCTTTTTCTTTTTTCACCTCTCAGTAGAGACTAAGAAGCATTATGCAAAACTCAGAATATCCACCACTCTTCCAATGGATTTAATGTTTGTTTTAATATTTAGATCTTTGATCCATTTCAATTTTAGTTTAGCACATGGTAAAAAATCTGGGTTTAGTTGTAATCTTCAACATGTGGAAAGCCAGTTTTTCCAACATCATTTATTAAAGAGGTTGTCTTTCTTCTAGTGAAGATATTTGGCACCTTTGTCAAAAACAAGATGGCAAAGAATGTCTGGAGCTGTTTCTTCATCTTCTTATCTGTTCTATTGATCCTTGGGTCTGTTTGTTTTTCCAGTACCATGCTATTTTTTATCATAGCAGCTTTATAGTATAATTTCAAGTCAGGGATTGTGATGCCCTCTGCTTTGCCTTTATTGCACAGAATTGCCTTTGCTGTTCTAGGTCTCATCTTATTCCAAATTAATTTTAGGATTGTTTTCTCTAGTTCTGTGGAAATTTTGATCAGGATAGCATTAAGTTTGTATAGTAATTTTGGAAATATGGGTGTTTTTTTTTACTATATTTGTTTTTTTCCTAACCAAGAGCAAGGGATCCCTTTCCATTTTCTGATATCCTCTTCAATCTCTTTTCCCAGAGCGCTGTAGTTTTCAATGTAGAGGTCTCTTAATTCTTTTGTTAGACTGATTCCTAGGTATGTCAGTTTTTTGGATCCTATGTGAAAGGTGTAGTTTCCCTAATTTCTCTCTTAGTGAGTTTGTTGTTTGTGTACAGGGATGCTATTAATTTTTGAATGCTGACTTTGTATTTAGCAATGCAGTTTAATCTGGTTTTTAAATCTAGAATTATTTTGGTGGAATTTTTGAGATCTTCTATGTAAAATATCATATCATCTGCAAATAATGATAATTTAACTTCTTCCTGTCCTATTCTTGTTCTTTTTATTTCTTTCTCTTTTTCTAATTGCTCTGGCTAATGTTTCCAGGACTATATTAAATAACAGTGGTGGTGGTGCACATCTTGATTTTGTTCCTGATTTTAGAGTGAAAGCTTTCAGTTTTTGACCATTTAGTATGAGCTTGGCTGTTGGTTAGTCATAAATAGCTTTTATCAAATTGAGATAAAGACCCTCTAGTCCAATATTCTGTAAGTTTTTTTAAAATCATGAATGAATGTTAGACTTTTTCAAACATTTTTTCTGCATCTATTGAGATAATCATAAATTTTTTGTCCTGGATTCTGTTAGTATAGTATATTACACTTACTTATTTGCATATGTTAAACCATCCCTGCATCTCTGGTATGAGTCCTACTTGATCGTGGTGTAAAATCATGATGATTTGCTGCCTTCTGGCATACCAAGCCTGAGACTGCCTACAGTGAGTCCAGCCTCAGGGAAAAAGTACCACCTGCCATCTTTTTCTGTGTTAAAGTTTCTCTCTTTGCTGTCTTTGTGTGCTTTAATTCTTGTTCCAGATCCTTCCTGGATCCTGGGAACCCACTTCCTTCCTTCTTTTCTTCCTCACATTTCTGTATCCCAGTGTCTGGACACTAAATCTTGGAAAGGCTCTTTCTTTCCTGCTCACCACTCCACCATCTTCCTGGAAGTCTCCAGATGCAAAATTCTTATGCATATTACAATTGGAGCTTTGAGGATTTGATAGACTGGCCTGCACATAGGAAATGTTCAATTGATGCTACTTGTTATTAATTTTTTATTTTTTTTTACTATTTTGAAGGTAGTAAAATACAACAGAACAAGACAGAACAAAGCCAATCGGGACAATGCAGTGAAATTGGTACAGAATTTCACAGCAGGTTACCATGATAACAGTAATAGGTAGCATAGTAATCTCGTTATCTTCACAATAGTTGTCCTTTCAATCAGGTATGGCAGAATTAAACCAAATACATCATAAAACCTATCTAAACAGAGTATTGAATAAAGCAACATAATTAATCAAAACAAAGCAAAACAGTGATAACAATATTTACCTTCAAAGAGATGGTAGAAGGAAATGCCCCATATTTGCTGTATTGCATACAGTCATCCTCTCAAGAGATGCTCAGACCTCTGGCTCCCATTTGCTAACTGGGGGAGGGGGATGTTTGATTCTCAGCCCATGTGCTGGTAGGCTCATGGCTGCCTACCAGGGAGGCCAGAGAGTTGCTTTGTTGCCCAGAGCTCTAAGTTCCAACATGGCGCGGATCTGGGGAGATGCTGGCTGGCTGGTTCTCTCCTTGAGTCACCCGCCACTCCTGAGCCACAGCTGCTTACCAGGGAGGGGAGCAGGTTCCTTTTTTGCCCAGCGCCCTAAATTCCAACATGGCTTGGATCTTGGGAGCTTAATTTTTTAATATGAAAATATTATCTGTACTGTACTCTTTTGTAACTTGCCGGGTTTTTTTTTCCTCAAATTTTTATTGGTCATATAGATTAATGGGTTTTGTTTGATAAATTCATACATAAGCATAACAGACTTTGATCTTTTTCACCTTCCATCACCACCCCGCCGGCCCTGATCTCCTGCTTGCTGTATGTTTAAGACCCTTTGGAAGTTTTCAGAGCAAGTTTCCTGGAATGAAAAAAGACCTGTCACCTGGGCAAGGTTGAGTGTAGCCCAAAGTTGCAGCTTTCTTCGAAATACAATTTTAAGATTCCATGTCTCCTGTCTACCTATCTTTATTTCTTCTATCTTACTTCAGTAAGAGCATCAGTATTAGTTTATTTTTTTAACATTTTTTAAAAATAGACCTGTTGAAGATAACTATATGCAAGCAAAATTTGACATTGTGATAAAATAGAACACGTTTTATGTTTTTCGAATTTAGGATTCAGCATATTATCAAAGACTCAGAAATCAAAGTGAACCTAATCTCTAAACTCGTATGTGTTATTTGCCACCTGAGAACTCACCAAAATTTGTCTTATTTTATGAGCTACTGATAAGTTTATGTTCTGGTTCTTCAAACATTTTGTTTTTACTTATTCATTTTTTCCCAGAAGAATGATAATTTTTAAATCAACTACAAATTTTCAGGTATGGATTCATTTTTTTCAGTCTTGAGGCTTACCTAGCAAGAGCAGTCTGACCTTGAGATGCAAAGATCTTGATGTTCTATGGTCAGAAGAGAAACCCTATACTTTGTGTACTGGCCTAACTCCTCTGTTACATTCTAGAACATTTGAAGTCCTTGCATGCAGCATGAAAATCTGGGTGTTGAAATTTAGTAATCTCAGTCCAACATAAGAAAACAGATCTCAGCTGTTCTGTTCATATCTCTGAGAACGGGAGCCTTCATTGGCCTCTTTGTGAATGAATCAGAAAGATCACCTACTAAGAACCTTTTCACTTGTGTGTGTGTTGGGTGGGGTGGCACGGGAGATTGAACCCAGCACCTTTACTACATCCCCACTTTAAAAAAATTTTTTTGAGACAGGGTCTAAATAAACTGTTAAGTTGCCGGCTAGGCAGTTCTCCTGCCTCAGCCTCCCGGAGTGCCAGAATTGTAGGTGTCTGCCACCATGCCTGGCTCTAAGAAAAAAGTGACACATTATTTTTTTTTCCCCTCAAAAATTTTTTTAAAAATCAAAACTTTCATGTTTCCCATATTATCTCATTTTGGGGAAATACTCTTCCCTACATTATTCTTTTGACTTTCTCATTTTTAGTCATATGTTTTATTCATCATTTCACAAAGTGATTCTGTGAAATAAGAGGACATGCAAATCTGTTCCTCAGAGTCCTTAGGGACTCTGTAAAACCAGGGGTTACACCCCTTATGAGGTCACTAACTTCTAATTGTCAAGGGTGGCTTTTGCACAAAGAAAATATTATTCAGAGGCTAATTTTGTTCTTGGAAATAATACTCAATTTAAATTAAATTAACAAATTTAAAACTGAGATCTCTCACAAATTTTTTAAGTTTGACTTACAAACGCTATTTTTTTCTTATAAGTAAAATTTCATTTTATCAGAATTTTACAGACCTTTCTGATTAATTAGCCAATTAAATTATTTCAAATAATGTAAACCAAATTTATATATTTTATTTTCTAAGTACATCCATTGTTGCTTAACAAACAACTTCCTTAAGAACATCACAGATTCTAATAAATTTAATAAACTTCTAAATAAATTCATTCCAATGTCTTAAACTTGTTGACAAGCATAGCAAAGTGGTTGTCACATGCCTAAATCAATTTTTCATGTACACATTTGAAATTAGAAACATAAGGCTAAACCATTAGTTAATCAAATAACCAGAATTATCTTAGACATTTGTAAGCACCAAGAATTTCCACACATAACACAAAAATACAAACATTGTAAGTTTTGCATTCTTATTTATCTCTATCCTTAATTATAGGTCTTGTTATAGTTAAGGCAGTGTTTCTTCTGCTTTAGAATCAAATTACTAAAATCAGAAATTAAAGAAGGGACATTAATACCAAGCTTAACAAAATAAAGCATATAAGGGATACTATAAACAAATGTATTAAAACATGAAAAAATTCCTAGAAAAAGTTCCTAGAAAGACAAAACTGCCACAACGGACTCAAGAAAAAAATGGAAAATGTGATATCTTTAACAAGTAAAGAGACTAAATATGTAATCAAATCTACCCACAGAACAGCCCAGACCTCAATGGCTTCATTGGAGAATTCTGACAAATATTTAAAGGAAGAGTAGTAACAATTCTGCATCAATTCTTTTAAAAAAGTAAAAAAAGGGATACGCCTCTCAACTCATAACTTTACCCTGATAACAAAATTAAACTAAGATACCACAGGGAAAGAAAACTATAGGCCAATATCTCTCAGAAATATGCATGCATATTTTCAGAACAAAATATTAGCAAATAGTGACCCCATCAACATAGTATGAGGTTTATTAACCGTGACCAACTGGGATTTAGGCTGTGAATAAAAGTTGGTTTAACATGCAAAAATAAATTAATACACTACAGTAATAAAATAAAAGACAAAATCACATAGTCATTTCAATAGATGAAAAAGCACAAGAAAAATCAACAGACTTTCATGATAATTACTCAACAAGTTAGGAATAGAAAGGGACTTTCTCAATCTGATTGATTTAAAAACATTTAGGCGCAACCCACTGCTAAAGTCATACATAAGGGTCAAAAATTGAATGCTTTCACCCTAAAAACCAGAAACAAGAAAACAAAGTCTGCTCTAGATACTGGAACTAAACATTGTACTGGAAATTCTAGCTGAGAAAATTAAGCAAGAAAAAGAAGTAAAAGGCAGCCACATTGGAAAGGATGAAGTAAAATTATCTCTATTCATAGATAATAAGACTTTGTACACAGAAATTCTCAAAGAATCTTAAGAAATAATAACTAATAAATAAATCAAAAAGATTGCAGGATAAAATAATAATATACAGAAATCAATTATATTTCTTTATACTGGAGATGAGCAATCAGAATTTGAAATTAAGAAAATAATTATACTAAGAATCAAACAGGATAAAAATTAAAGCAAGAAATGTAAATCTTACACTGTGAAAACTACGAAGAATTGTTGAAAGAAATTGAATACTTAAATAAGTGGAAGACAACCGTGCTCATGGAATGGAAGAATTAATAATGTCAAGAAAGCAGTAGTCCCAAAAGTGATTAAAATGCAATCGCTATCAAAATCTAGGCTGGCTTTCTTTTTCAACAGAAATTGACAAATTGATCCTATGTTCCATATGGGAATGCAAGGAATCCAGAATAACCAAAAAATAAATCTTGTAAAAGAGGAATAATCTGGATTAAAACATACCAATTTAGGTTAGACATGGTGGTGCACCAGCATTCTGAGGCTGAGGCAAGAGGATCTCTGCAAGTTTGAGGCCACCCTGGGCTACAAATTGAGTTCAAGGCCAGAATGAACTGCACAGTGAAACCCTGTCTCAAAAAAGTACCAATTTAAAAACTTATTATAAAATGACATTAATAAACACATATTTATGGTCAACTGATTTTTAGAAAGCGGTGTCAAAACAATTCAATAGCCAAGAATAGTCTCTTTTAACAGATGTTTCTAGAAAACTAGATATCCACATGCAAAGGAATTAAATTGGATTCTTACTTTGTACTATATATAAAAATTAGCTCAAAGTGGATCAAAGCCCTATTTATAAGAGCTAAAGCTAGGGCCAGGGATTTAACTCAGCAGCACAAGCATCTACCTGGCAAGTGCAAGGTCGTGAATTCAATCTCTGGTACAAAAAAAAAAACCAGCTAAAACCACAAAACTCTAACAAGAAAAAATAGGACTAAATCTTTCTTGCCTTAAATTAGACAATGATTTCTTAGACATAATACAAAAAACATAACCAAAAACAACAAAATGATAGATACACTGGGCTTCAAACAATGAAAACTATTATACTTCAAAGGACATCATCAAGAATATGAAATGATAACTCACAGAATAAGAGAAAGGACTTGTATCTGGGAAAATATAAATAACTCTATAACTTAGTAATAAAATGATAACCAAATTTTTAAATCTGAATTAAATCTGAATAGACAACTCTCCAAAAAATACAATAGCCACTAAGGACATGAAAAGTTGTTCATGATCTTTAATCACCAAAGAAATACAAATCAAAACCACAGCAAGACATTATTTCACATCTACTAGGATGGCTATAATTAAAAGGAATGTAGGCTGGTTTGACAACTGTGGAAATCAGTGTAGAAATTTCTCAAAAAACTAGGAATCAAGGTCCCATTTGACCCAGTTTATTCCCCTTCTGGATATTTTCCCACAAGTATTAAAAACATTCCACAGCAATATATATGCACCCATGTTTATAGTAGCACAGTTCATAATAGCTAGATCTTGGAAAAAAAACACATTCCAGTCAACTGAGGAATGGATGAAAAAGATGTGTTTTTGTTAAAATGATGGAGTATTACTCAGCCATAAAGAAAGATAAAATTTGAGATATTTATAGCTAAATGGATGGACCGTGAGACCATAATCATAAGTGAAATAAATTTGACACACATGCATAAATATCTCATTATCTCTCTGGTTCAAGAACCTGAAAATGTAAAGAACAAAATGTATGATACATATTGTGAAATAGAAAGAAACTATTTAAAAGGAAAAGGGAACTGGGAGGACAGAGGAGGAAGGAAGGGAAAGAAAAAATGAGTAAAGAAGGATAAAATGAGAAACAAGATTTGTGAATAGGGAGGGGAAGGGGATTTGAAATAAGTGGACGGGAATAGGGGGAAAAAGAGTGATCAAGAATGTCATGTACAGGTACAAATTCCTTATCATGAATGTGGTCATTGTGTATACTAAATCATGCCAATAAACTTAAGTAAATGTAAAAAAATAAATAAAAGGAGAGATAGCAACAAGCACTGTTGGGGTGGGGATGTGGAGAAACGGAAACCCTCACACATTGCTGGTGGGAATGTAAAATGATAGTTGTTTTGGGAAACACTCTGTCAGTCTCTCGAAAGTTTCCACACAGAATTACCTTATGGTCCCATGAGTCTACTTCTTGGTATATACCCAAGAGAAATGAAGGCACAAACTTACACATAAATATTCACAGTAGCATTATTCACAATAGCTAAAAAGTGAAACAGCCCCAATGTCCACCAACTGATGGTCACAAAAAGGAACGAAGGTGACCAAAAATGATCAAACTTGTAAAGTTCCACCCAAAGTGTTCCTTTTCAGGTTATTTCTAAAGGATAGTGAAATATTTATCAGGGGTACGTGGTGTGCACTTGTGTGCGTGTGTATGTGTTTACATACAATCTGTATTTAGTCTGTATGTTCAAACTATCACACATCAAAACTCCAAAATTCTTGGGAGCCACTGTTTCAAATAGTATTGTATTCAGTGTGACAAATACATTGCAGATTGCCCCATCTCCAAAAAGACAAATTAAGTGCTGGGGCTGGTAGCACACGCTTGTAATCCCAGCACTCAGGAGGCTGAGGCAAGAGGATCATTGCAAATTCAAGACCAGCCTGGGCTACAAAGTGAGTTCGAAGCCAGCCTGAACTGCATAGTGAGACCCTGTCTCAAAAGAAAATTATTTTTTAGGTTTACAAGTCTTAGTAGATGTTTACTCAGGACTAAGAACTTGTATAAAAAGAGAAAAAGGGAAAAATATTCAAGTGGAAGAAAGAAGATGGAAACAAAGGTGTAATAGTAAAAATTTTCCATATTCTCCAATTTGGCCTTTTATTTTCCATTCTTTCTTAGTTTTCTTTTAGAAATGATATTTCTTTTTTCCCTCCATTTTTCTTGCTTAAAAATTGCCTTTATTTTTGTTCTCTCTTTCATCAACTATCATTTCATTGACTTTTGAGATGAATATATTCTGGCATGGGCAGATGTAGTTCATTTATTGTGTGGCAGAGTTGGTGAAGGCAAGAGTGCAGGTCAGCCCAATATTGTGATAATAAAGTACATTTAAGTGTTTTTGACCTTTTCCCTCTCAACCTTTTCCCTTTTCCTTTGGACATTTATGCGTTGATTCAGTAACTATTCATTTACCTACAAGATACCAGGTACCGCACTAGGTTCTGGAAATACAAAACGAGTGAGATTTCCTCCCAATTTTCAAGGAACTCAAAGTTTAGTGCGTGTTCCCCCACCTGTTTTTCCTTATCAGCCTTTGAAGAAGCTTCACGATACCTTTTCTTGTGCTATTAGGTCTCCCCCACCCCCATCCAGTGAAATATGAAATCAACAGACACACTATGTCTTTATGTGTTTAGGGCCCTCTGGAGAGCCACCAATTGGTGTCACGTCTAGGATTTGGTACCTCTCCCAGGACTAAATTTTGCCCCATTGGGGGCCAAATTGCTTCCATTGAGACTGTAAGGTTTAGTAGCAGAGAAGGAGGTGAAAAGGAAATAATACAAATAACAAAATGTGACATTATCAAGGCAGAGCAAAAAGGATCTGAGCTCAAACAAGAAGAGACCTTACATCTGAAACTACTTGCATGGCTGGGGGCTTTCAGGAGTAAGAAAATCAATAAAACAAAGTGTCTACCCCCTAAGCATTTTTGATAGACCAATCCTTCTTTCCTTTTTCTATTCATTTTTCCTTCCTGCCACACATTTGCTTTAGTCCTTGAATATTTTCTTTGGTCCAGTTTTGCTTCCTTCCTTGTACTGTCCTTGGATCCTAAAACTATTCTTTTTTCTCCTAATTTATTTAGGTCGTTTATCTTCACCAATAAAAGATAACAGTGTTATCCTTTTCTGATTGGAACTTCTCATTATCTTCCTTTCTTAGGTACAGAATTTTAGTTTTCTTTTACACTGCAATGAAAAAATGAAAAGATTATATTACCCAAGATACCTTGCAGTTAGGGCTACCAATGTGAGGTAAAGAAAGTTGTTACATTGGATGTTCAGAAAAACTCTTTAGAAGGCTATAGAGCTGGCATGTGCCTTTTAAAGACACTTATTTCTTTTTTTCTGCTGATTGGAATACATATATGATGGGCTGAGCTCAAGCAGCGATCTTGAAGTCTGAGTGAAACCTGGAGATGGAATACTCACACTGAGGATGGTAAAGTAAAAATAGTAATGGGCCTGGGTGCTTGCTGACCATGGGGCCGCCCTTCCAACACTGGAATATCTGTTTTTGCATTCATTATAAATGAGGGAAAAATAAACTCTTATGTGTTTAAACCATTTCTGTTTGGGTTTTCTCTTCCCTGCAGCCAAATCTAATAATACTAACTACTATCTTCTGGTGGTAGCATTTCCATTTCAACAGGCATTAAAAGTTTAACCTAAAAGAAAGAAACTGTCCCAAAGTTTCAGGCAGAAACCAACAGAAAGAATTTTGAGCCCATAGATCTTTTGGGGGATTTCAAGATCCTTTTTGGAATGCAACCTGAATGTCTATAAAATCAGGAGCTGTGTTTTGAAATTATATTCTACCTTAATAACTCCACAATGTTTTTCAAACTGTAAAATGACATGCGATCTTCTTTTCTTTTTTCTATTAAATGTTTCCATACCCAGGGGCTTCACCCTGAGCTACATCCTCAATCTTTTTTTTTAACTTTTATTTTTGAGCTAAGATCTCACTAATTCACTAAACTGCCCAGGATGAGTCTCAATTTGTAGTCCTCTTGCCTCAGCCTCCCGTAGTGCTGGGATTATAAGCAGGTACCACCACACCAGACTAAAATGATATTTTTTATGAAAGTACTCATTTAAATTGTTGATCATTCATTTAAATGGCTAAGTGTAAAAATCATCCATTTAAATGGCTAAGTGTAAAAAACCCCTTTAAATATTGAATTCTCAAATTTTGATAAAAATTCTATACCTCTCTGAAAGTATAATTCAGATTTGTGTTTGAGCACTCTTATAAAGTATGTTTTTATTTGTTTCTTTCCTTGGCTTGTGCTAAGGAAATAACAAATTTAGAATTGGACTTTGATCAACCACAATCTTAGCAGAACATAATCCAGGAGATAAATTGGTGCCTGGAGCAATGTCGCTCTACCAGAAGCTATCTCTACTTAGTCACACTACCATTGTAAAACATCAATCCTATCAACTTGGAAAATATATGTAAGAATTCCAGCAGCTGAGAAAATATGAATCATGAGGGCTTGGAAAAGGAAAATTGGATTACATTGATGTGATACTGAATTAAAAAGACATTATGTACAGGTTGTCTTACACATCATTTGATACTGAGTTATGTGCAGGGATGGAGAGAGATTCCAGTACAAGTATTTAAATGTTTTCTTACCTAACTACTAAGAAACTGGGAACCAATGTGAAGGTACCATTCAAGCTTATATTTCTAATCTCTGCCTTCATTTCAAGTGCATACAAATTCATCTAAACACAAGGCCACTTACTCACCTATAAAATTACATCCTAAATATTCAAGTTTTCCAAAGAGTGCAGTTAAGCTGTTGACCTCCTTGAGCTAGCAATTTAAAAAAGCCCTTTTCCACACAGATCTTGGGAAAGCCATGAACAGCATCTTGCTGTTGTATTTCACATTTTCCAAAAATGCCCCCAAATGTTTATTTGGGTTTGTAAGAATAAAAAATATTGCTGACTGGTTACTATAATGTGTGTGCTTGTGTCACACTGAATATGAGCCCTTGGAACTTTCTAACTGCACATTCCTGAGTGAGAAGTAGTATTCCCATGGAAAGGATCAATACCCATGAATATGTAGATAGAGTTATACTAGCTGGTTTGTACAGAGAGGGTCAAAACAATCAGCACCCACCTGAAAAACAGGTAATTTTAGATGTAAGATTAGTTCCCCTCAAAGCTAAACAGGTGTTTCAAAAAAAAGAAGCCAAAATCTAGCATTTAAATAACGTTTATTATTTATTGGTACTTTGTACTAAGATCTTTGTAGTACACTACATCCCCAGTCTTTTTTATTTTTATTTTGAGACAGGAGCATTCTGAATTGTCCAGGCTAGGACTGAACTTGTGCTCCTCCAGCCTCAGCCTCTAGAGTAGCTGAGAGTAAGTGTGCATCGCTGGGCATTGCCAGTAACCTAGTGTATCAGTTAGGGTTTACGAGAGAAACAGATGTAACACAAGATATACGAATATACAAGAAATTACAAGATTGGCTTATGATGGTCAGCCAGAATCAGATGAGCAAGGCTGAACGGTCCAACCCAAGGTCTGGAGCTTACTGCAGTGTCCCATGAAAGTCCGCATCGGGAGGCCGATGGATCACTGAAGAGTCTACTAAGGAAAGCTGGAGTCCCAGATGCAAGCCTAATGGTCTGAGCCAGAAGTCAGGAGACGAC
Organism: Dolichotis patagonum; assembly: GCA_004027295.1. Taxonomy (NCBI): domain Eukaryota; kingdom Metazoa; phylum Chordata; class Mammalia; order Rodentia; family Caviidae; genus Dolichotis; species Dolichotis patagonum. The sequence goes on along the minus strand of PVJX010009387.1, from coordinate 31,423 downwards.
GTCCAAGCTGAAGACAAAGACTAGGGCTCCTCTAAAGAACCATCAGTCAGTCCTTCCACATATTGTATGCTGCCTACACCCCTCAGGTGGCACTCGCACCATCTGTGTGCCTTCCTCTTGCACAGGCTGAGGATGTTGCAAAGTAAAGACCCTGGCCCCTGCTGAATCACTTAAACCTCTGACCCTGTCAAATTGACACAGTGTAAAAACCATTACACCTAGGTTTTAGAAGAAGGCTATAAATGTGGAAGTTGAGTGCACAGAATCTGTAGCAGCTAGTTCTGAGAGCAAATATTAACTTATTTGTCAGGATTCCAGCAAGAACGAGAAGGTACCTTCAGTTGAGATCTGTGAAAACAATGGAATGGAGGGACCATTTATGGTGATATGAGCAGAGTTCAGGGAGCCAACAAGAGATGTCAGAGCACCCAGAGACTAGAACCAGTAGGAAGCTCTTATTCTTTCTGCGCTAGAAAGGGGAAGGGGAAGGAATGATATTATTACAAGCTCCCAGTAACAGCTGGAGCTTTGGAGAGGGGACAACCAACTGGTAGAAGTGACAGTCATAAAAGGAGCCACTGCTACAATAACCATCCAAGTGGAGCAGGGAAAGAGAGGAAGACTGACTGTCTCTGTCTCTGTCTCTGTCTCTGTCTCTCTCTCCTTTTCACCTCTTACTTCCCATCTGGCAATCTTTTGTGGTGATTCCCATCTGCCAAACAAAATCCAGAGGGTTGAGGGGTCTGAAAATTATGTAAATGGGGGTACAAACAACAGCCATCCCCCAAATTTGTCTTGAAGATTAAATGAGACAGTGCATGTGTAAACTTGAGCATAGTTCCTGCCATAAAAGAAGCATCCAATTAATGTTGGCTGGTATTTTTTTATTTTAAGGGCTATCAAAGATACAGACATACTTACTTGTTTCAATTTATGGCCAGTTTAGCAATCACTGTTAAGATTTTTGACCTCTTGAGCAAGTTTTAGAGGTATCTCACTCAATCTTTTTAGTCTTTTCAGAGTCCATCTTTTTTTATTAAACTGTCTGACTTTGTATACCTTAGCATAACAAGTGGTGCATTAGACAGCAATTTCATCTCATACAAGCCTAGACACTCAGATGATCCACTCAAATAATAAAGCACAAACCAAAGAATCTAGAGGAACTTCTCCTTCCCTCTTTGAAAAAAGAATATATTAAAAGTTCAAGTAGGAAAAAGTCGAAATCAAAAGACTTGTTCCGTGACCCAAATGCAGCTCCTGAGGTTCTTGGGGTTAAGGACCAGCAAGACAATGAGAAAAATAAAGAAAAGACAAAGCTGGGGTCAGGTGGAGCCCTTATCCTCCTGATGGGAGGAAAGGAACTGCTCAACCAGTGTAGCATGTGTGTTTGTATCCTCCAAAGAAGAGTATCAATTCCAACCCCACTGCCTAGCAACTTGTTCCCCTGGCAGGCCTGGGCCCCCTGCCTTCTCAGTGCTGGAACAACTTGTTTACATAGTCTCTTTTGGTTTCTCTGCTTTTTCTGGGGGCTGGGCTTACTTCAGCCCCATACATGCGATCAATCTCCAGCTTCAACAGCTCGGCTCCCAACATATCCATCTCTTTTGTTGTTGAACAGTATGGGTGGTGAGTTGAAGCTGGAGGAGCTGTGTTGGAGAGCTCTGTAGATCTTTTATTTGAAGAACAGTCCAAAGATTTTAAGTCCCTGCATTCTGCAATTGAAGCCCTGTGCAATCCATTAATCTGTTACAGTAGTCAGCTACCAGTGTAGCTAGCAACTGCCATAAGGTATTAGTGATATGAGTTTCTTTTTTAACATATCACTTTAGCATTGTTTTATACACATCTAGTAGTTGCACATTTTCTGCAGGATGTTCAAGACCAAGCTAAAGTGAGACCTCTTTTAAACACAGTCAATTTTTGTTATCTATCAAGGTCAGTTAACTCTCCTCAGGAATACCCCAGCCATAGCACCTCTTAGTTCTTCTGTCAGTGTCAGCCATCTGGATGAGTCACGGCCATTGCTTGACCAAGTTGCTTTCTGTGAAAGCTTGGGAAATTTTTGCTACTGGTGACTCTCCTTAGGCACACCACACACCGATGATCACTTTGTTCAGTGGTCTCACAGTCTTCTTGATCAGAAGACTAGGGACTCACCGAGTATAGGATGACGCAGCAGAGGTTCTCGCATGTCCTGGGTCCTCATTGACCTTGGAGGGTTAGGGCCAAAATATTGGCTGTCCTCTTAGCCCATCTGTCTCTCCAATTGTTGTTCTCTATACCTTGGTTTTTGAAGAAAAGACTGATAACAGCACAATGTAGTAAAGGCATTATTATCTTATCTAAATATCAAACATCTCACAACATAAAATACAACCATTATTTTTCAACAGCCATGGCTGTTTTAACATTTGAATACCTGTAGAATATTAACAGTTACATATTTTACATAGAAAATTTAGAAATCAAACTATATACAATGTTGTAGCATAAAAACCATGATGACATCTTGTAACACACTTGAATTTTCATTTTGACATCAAATTTCTCCTTTTTGGTTAATCATCCCTATGTAATATATAAAATATTTTACCTAACTTGTTGTCATTTAGGGGGATATACATCTCATAAGCATTTGTTAGAGGCAGAGGTCTGAATCTGAACCAAAATTTTGTAACCATAAACAATCCCTGTTTTACATTTTGGAAAACCAGTATATCCGGGAGCATGAATATGTGAATGCATCATGAAGTTAACAACAAGCATTTGTCATAACCATAGTGGCCACTTTCTTATTCATCAGTTGAAGTCCTGTCCAACAATCCCAACCCCAAGGGATATTTGTTTAATCATTGTTATAATAATTTTTTCTTAAGAAAACTCCAATCATAACATTTAACATATTATTTCTGAATAATGAGAGACTCTCAAATTATGATGAGCAACAATGTACAGTACATTTACATAACTGACTGTAGCATCATTTTGACTAACTGGGAACCCAGGTGGAAGCATTTTTTGTAATTCTATAACTCAAATACATCTTGATTAAATGATCTATAAATGCAAAAGAAAAAGGAAAAAAGGAAAATTGCTGAGCTCAAAATAAAAAGAACAGCTGTTCACAAACAGACAAATGGACAAATGGACAAACATGGACAGATGATCTGCACAGATTCAAACAGACATAGAAACAAACGCAGAGTTGTCAGTGTCCACGAGAACTCTCCAAGTTCCTGGGGGCTATTTCACACCCCTTTGCTGAAGTACCTTGCTTCTTACACCCCATACCCTCGGGGTTGGAACACCTGTCACCTCCAGCACCCCATTACCTCAGGGTGTTTCTCAGGCACCCCATGCCATTTGGACATCCCTGTACCAGCACTTGTGCTACTGGCTCCACACATGTGAGTGATCACTAGCGACTTCCAACAACAGCTTAGACTGGACAAACAGACAGACAGATTCATAGGCAGACTAACGAACATCTTACACAATCAGAGTGCACTCAAATATATTTTAGCCAAACTGAATTACACAATTTTTTTTACCATTGTAGAATTTGTAATTTTAAATAGACCAGTCAGATTTGTTGTAGCTCCACTAGCAGAGATCTCTTATCAAAGAATTTGAAAAAGACAAAATCTTATCTATAATTAACATTTTTGCCATAGGACTTAGCATGCACTTCTATTATCTATTTGAACCTTTTTTATTTTACTTTTTGTTCCCATCTTCTGGGCATCTTGGGTCAATTAAAGTTGGTTCTAGCTTCATCCTTTTCTATTGGTTGTGGCATGGTCTCCAAGGCATCACTGTCAGAGGACTGAACATCAGCTTCTTGAGAGTTGAAATCAATTCCTTTTCTGGGTTTGGACCCATGATATAGCTGGACAGCACACACTGGCACCCAGATAGGTCATTTAGCTTTTCCTGGAAAAACACAAGCATACCCTCGACCCCACATTAGCACTTGACCGGGTGCTTTTGTTGTCCAGTGTGAAGATCATTCCAACGGACTCTTTTTAGATTTGATTTATTTGATTACATTATCTATCTGCTTAGGTAGTTACATCTTGATTAGAATTTAAATATTTTAAATGGTATATACTGTCAAGTAAAATCTATTATGAGGTAAACTCTCCCTTTTGTTTTTTTGAAATTTAAATTGTGAGCACATTTAACTACTTTTAGACCTGAAAATTATAAGGAATTTTTGTGGTAAGGTGTAAAGTAAATGGAAACTACATTTTATATTTTAGGTACCTTGGGCTCTCCTGGGACATGCTGGTGGGGCTCCTGCTCTGGGTTGGAGGCCCCACTGTTTTTGGGGATCTGAGCACCAGTGCAATATAAACTTTGGATTCATAAAGCATGTGCACAGGTGATAGGAAAAACCAGGGTGGCTTGGGTAGGCCAGAGCCATGTCCCACCTCTCTAATAAGTATCAGAAGATCCAAAATCCTTAGGTAGCCTTTCTTTACTTACAGATTTTCCAATTTTTGTCACATGAAGAATAACCAATTGAGCAATACAATAATTGAGGGAGATTTGAACTGTGTTTGGAGGAGACTGATTCATAATCCTGATTTCTCCTTGCAGCTGAAACAGGCAACATTGTTTCTTTACTTTCCTCCTCTGGGTCTAACTCCAGGCTCAGTGGAGGCTTTGGTGCACTCCCCTGCCTGGGGGCCTGTGAGAAGTAGTGAGAGGAGCAGAAAGCAGCAAAGTTTTATTAAATAACCCTTTAAAATCTGTAGAGGGCCAGCTGATTTCTGTTAGTTTGTTTTTTCCCTAGTCTTGCTCTAAGCTGTTTTTCAGTTTCCTCCCAAGTATGTAAATTTACAATTTCTTCTTGGAGACAACTCAAGAAATTTAGTAAGCTATATATTGTCAGTCTATTGACAACTAAAATTGACTTACGAAAGCAAAACGGACCTAAATTAACGTAGAGTTACATTAATTACAAATCTGAAACAAGTACCCCCTGTAGTAAACAATTTGGAAAAAACAATGGAGTTTGAGAATTTACACTACCAGATATCAAGACCCACTACAAAGACATAGTGAGACAGTGATATGCTGGAGCCAGCCTGTTATCAGCTAGTGAAAGCCAAATGTTGAATTTTTAAAAACTTTTAAAGGTTAGTTGTTGTACTATTTCAAATTGTCTTTTGTAAGAGCATTTTGTAAACAGAAATCAGCAAACCACGAATCAGGACCACATTACCCCCAACCATTAGGAGCCTGCCAAGCCAAGCAGGGCCAGGCCGTCTCTCAGGGAAGCGGTTTGAGCTGTCACACCTCTACTCTTTGGCAGGGCTGCCTCAGGCCCTGCTGGAAGTTTTTCTTTTGTAACAGTTTGAATTTACATCGAGTGGCCCAATGATAGCGTCCTCTACACTTTGGACAGATAGTTGAAGGTTTTGCTGCATGGACAGTTAGTGGCTCAGTTAAAGTTATCAGGGTGGGGGTCATGCTGCCATCTTTTCCCCTGCTTGGGAACTGATTCTGAAACAGTGCCTGGCGCCAGTTCCCTTGTAATTATCTCAAGAAGCTTAAGGTTATTAAGACCCTGTCTAATCCAGATCCACAGAAGGAACACAAATACTGGAATCAAGCATGCAACAAACAGTTTCTTATACATTTGTAATTCTTTTGAATAAGTTTGTCCCATAGTTAGACAGCTGACATAATCAATATACCTTTTTTTTTCTTTTTCAGGGAAAGATGTTTCTCTCAGGCCCATTTATAACTGGCCCTACAGAATAAGGGAGTTTCAATGCCCCACTCTTTACACCTGATGAAGCAAATATCAATATACTCCAGTGATGACTATTGACCTACACCAATGCACTTCTCCCCCTAGTTGCATGCACATGAGAAGTGTCCCCTCACCCTCAGTCTCTTACACCTTCCGTGTTCTAGCAGCATATGCTGTGATCCAAATGCAACTCCTGAGGTTCTTGGGGTTAAGGACCAGCAAGACAATGAGAAAAATAAAGAAAAGACAAAGCTGGGGTCAGGTGGAGCCCTTATCCTCCTGATGGGAGAAAAGGAACTGCGCAACTAGTGTAGCATGTTTATTTACACCCTCCAAAGAAGAGTATCAATTCCAACCCCACTGCCTAGCAACTTGTTCCCCTGGCAGGCCTGGGCCCCCTGTCTTCTCAGTGCGGAACAATTGTTTACATACTCTGTTTTGGTTTCTCTGCTTTTTCTGGGGGATGGACTTATTTCAGCTCCACACATTCTGTCAATCTCCAGCTTCAACAGCTCAGGTCCCAACAGACTTGCATGTGAACTCAACATATTCACATTCTAGATTCTTCCACTCTCAAAATTCTTCCCCACCTGCCACTGATGTCTGAAATTCTACAAAAGAATAAAGCTTTTCCTTCTACAACTGAAGTCAAGACATGAAGGGAAAATGGTCCTTGAGAGAGAATCATGATAGCTGAGAATTCAGGTGCTTCCAGGGCAGTGAGTTTTCATAGAAAAGGGGAGAGGAAGCTGCTTCTCCCTGGGACCCACTGAGACCTACATAGACAAGAGAAGCGGGAGTGTTCCCCGCCAGCTGTGCCAGGGAAGGAACGTCCCAAAGCCTGGACTCAATTAAAACGGGTGTAACTTGAGGCAGTGCAGCCAGCTGCAAGGGAGAACTGGAACAGTTCTTAACTGAAGCCAAGGTCAGAGCTGAGAAGTCAATTTCATGTGTGCCAACCAAAAGGTGAGGCCAGGACAGAAAATTGGTATGGAATATTACTTGTACCCGGGGGCACTGTACTGGTCAAAATGTTTAGCAACAGGTAGAGTAATACAGAAATGCAAATATAGAAATATATTGTATTTAGATGGAAATAGACATAGTTGGATATATGGCACATATATATTATTCAAAAATTAAGTGTATGGAATTCCTTTCATTCTCTCACTAAACTTAGTATGCTTATATATCATAAAACTGATTATTAAGTCATTCATTAAATAGTTTTAATAATTATAAAATTATTTACAGATTTTTAGAACATGTTGGTATGGTCTTTTTTTAACATGGTGGTTACTATGAAATAATGCTTCTGAGTGAACAATAATTTGAGATAAGGAACATCAAATTCTTCTAAGGGCAGAGAGTGTTAAGTGCTCAGTGGAAAGGCTTAACGAGGCCTTGGGTTCCATCCAAAGCACTGAAAAAAATGTTATCTAACAACAGCACCATTAACTGAACCTCATAGTCTCAATTCATATGTAGTTCATCTTAATATCATATTGTTCTTGGTGAGGCCGCCTATTTCAGCCTTTGTTGAAATTAGAACATTGACATTTGAAAACTTTCTAGCTCTGATAATTCTATTTGAGAACTTTGTGTATCAACTTTTTAAAAATTGTCATGACATTTCATGCCTAAATCTTAAAAATCATGTGTCAGAATTTTATGTAAGATTAATTACCTTAATTTAAAAACAGTTTGTTCTCCTTCAATCCAAAGAAATTCACAAACATCTTTTGGTTGAATTTCAGAGTTCATATCATGTGTTTTGTCCACCTACTTGTCAGTAAAGAAAAAATGTATTCTTAATTTTTTGGGAGGGTGCTAGGGAGTCTGTTTTAAAATAACTTACAAAACAAATGGTTAGTATTTCTTCTTGAGTGCTGGGATTGTAGATGCATCACCACACTTGGTTCTTAAAGGTTTTACTTCAGAGGCTGTTAAATATTTTCTGCAGTTGTCCAGCGGGTAAATAGTTTTTGGTTTTGGAGCACTCGTGGTGTTTAGAGCAACTACTGGACTCTGTTGTCATGTGAGAGAGCAGTCATAAACTAGAAATTAATGGGTGTGGCTATGTGCCAATTTATAGACCCAGAATTTGAATTTTATATATTTTCATGTGTCATAAAGTATTTTTCTTCTTCAGTTTTTAGACCATCTAAAACTAGGCAAAAAGCCATATTTGGCCTGTGTGCCCACAGAGCAAACTCCATTCTAATCTACTTTTTTGTGTTTGGCAGTAAATAGGAATTGAATCCAGAGCCTTTGCACTGAACCACATCCCCTGACCTTCATCATGTTTTTGTTGCTGTTGTTTTTAAATTTTTAAAATTAAGTTTATTGGTACAATTTAGAGATACATAATGATCACATTTATCATAGGAAGCTTGGACCTGTACATATCTTAGTTCCTCTTTTTTCCCATTCCCCTCCCCTCTTCAACCCCTTTCCCCATCCTTATTTATAAAGCTTTGTTTCCATTTTATTATTTTTTTCTCATTGCTTCTTCTTTTTTTCTTTCTCCTTTCGTCATTTATTTATTTATTTAAGAGGAAAAAAAGACACGTAAAAGAAAAACACAAAGCAAAAGAGACAGACAACAACAAACCCCAAACAATAACAGTATAGGTTTGCAAAACAAGATGATAGGAATTCAACAATGATTGCAATATTGCATATTGTGACCTTCAAAAGGATTGCTTTGATTACCAAATAGAGACACATAAAATTGATCTAATCATATGATTATTAACTGTTCTTTTCCAAGAACTAATACAATTATTAGCATATTCATTTTACAATTTTATGGTTTTTTCCTTTTCCTTCTTTCTTTCCTCCTTTCCCCTATCCCATCTCTTTGAGCAATTTCTTTTTATGTTTTTTTCCTTTTCCTTCAATTTTATGGTTACAATTTTATGGTTTTTTCCTTTTCCTTCTTTCTTTCCTCCTTTCCCCATCCCATCTCTTTGAGCAATTTCTTACCCTTACACAGTATTTATTGTAGATTTTGGATTATATTTGCTGTTTTAGTGTCTTACACATGGGAGACAATACAGTATTTACACATGCGAGTTTCATTTATTTCACTTATGAGTATGGTCTCAAGTCGCATCCATTTACTTATAAAAGTCTCGATGCAATTTTTCTTTATAGCTGAGTAGTACTCCATTGTATAAAAATACCACGTGGTTTTTACTCATTCCTCGATTGATGGGCACTTGGGTTGTTTCCAAGATTTGGCTTTTAAAATTGTGCTGCTATAAACATGGGTGCACATATATCACTGTGGTATGATGCTTTCAATTCTTTTGGGAAAATGTCCAGAAGTAGGATAGCTGGGTCAAATGGAGTCTCTAATCCTAGCTTTTTGAGGAATCTCCATACTGATTCCCACAGTGCTTGCACCAGCTTACACTCCCACCAACAGTGGAGAAGGGTTCCTTTTTCCCCACAGCCTCTCCATCATTTGTTATTAGTTTATTTCTTGATCTTTGCCATTCTTTCTGGAGTAAGATGGAATCTCAATGTAGTTTTAATTTGCATTTCTCGAATGACCAATGGTGCTGAATTTTTAAAATGTATTTATTTGTCATTTGTATTTCTTCAGCTGAGAAGTGTGTATTCATCTGAGATGAAGAAATATAAATGGCGAGTACCAGGGATCAAACTCATGACCTCATGCTTGCCAGGGAGGTGCTGTGCCACTGAACTATAATCCCAGCCCCTTCCTCTTTCGTTTAGAACAATTTCTATTTCACAAATATCTTTTATATATTTTGTTCTTATTTACAATTTTATTTTCTTATACCAGACAGCCAATGCAATATTTTTAAAGAGCAGAATATATTTATTGAGAGAAAGAAATTTTCTGTCTGAAAGAGAGACAGAAGGGGTCCTGAGTGGGTGGCCAAAGACCTCACTTTTTCTAGGGATTTTTATAGAGCAAAACCACCAGGTAATGTGGGTATAGGGTGGGAAAAAATGGGAAATCACAAGGTGGGCATGACATGGGACAAAACTACAGTTAACTAATAAGATCACAAATATATATATGCTCAGGAAAAATGGATGAACTCGATCAAATGGGGAAGCGAGTCACATAGCAAGCGAGCATGAATACAGAACAGAGCCTTTACCTGTAGAGTCAGGTTAGTGACTCCTTCTGACTTCCTCAAGGTGATGAATACCTATTTAGAATATAAGTCCTTGATTTTTATCCTTAGGAAGTGTATGGGTGCATTTCTTTTATCTTTTGTCTTACTGTCTGGCCCACAGCGTGAAGTGTTTTGCTTCCTCACATTTCAAAGTATCCAGTCTTCTGCACTGGCTCCAGCTCTATCTGACTGCCTATGATATTCTATCTAACTTAGCTACGTGTAACATTTGCCTCTCTGAAGAAATACCCTGAACTGCCATGAAGGAGTAATGGGCAATGACCCATCTGGCTTCTTCAGGCTGAAGGGGGTAGTAGTTGTGGATTGGCAGTTAAGATACTCTACATAGGGTCTATCTAAAGGCTCTAAACAGACATCAGTCATTTTCATCTTGGGTAGGCATACAACTTTAAGTCTAGAGGAGACAAAGGCAAAGAAACAATTAAGTATGCATGGGCCAAATAATAGAATCAAAAGGATAATTTTGAGTACAGTTAACAAAGATTTCCATAAAGAAGAGCTAGTAATGGCTTCTCATAAGGAGGATAAAGGATAAGGTTCAGGGAATTTTAGAGCCTGAACAACTATTGAGATAATAGCAGAAGGATCATGAATGTACACATAACATTCAATTTTTACAGTTGCACAAGTACCCCCTATGAAGCTGTTGGAATGTCTAACGCCATCTGATTTTGGAGGACAGCCTGTCTCATTAATTTTACTTCTTCATTTAGGAGAGAGACCAGCTTCTGTGTCACATAAGGCCTGCTATGTATAGCAGGATGCATAACATCTTCTAACCATAAGGAAGGAATATAGAGGTCAGGTGATTATATCAGTGAAATGTACTTCGGGAGCATCATTGTTGTGAGTGGGGTAAATTTGCAGTTTTTTCAATACCTTTGACACTCTTGCTTTGTAACCATGCAAATCTGAATGTGCATCATCCCATTCATCCAGGGGGTATCCAGGGCCACAAATTGGTCCCACAAGACCAGTGAGTGCCACTGGGGGCTTCCCATCTAATTCCAAGGTGATTAAGCCAGTCTGTTGCAAACCAGTCATTAATCTATAAAGTTACTGTGTGTATACATTGTTCAGGGGCTGTCCATCCCAAGTATTTAGTGGAGTTAGGCCAATGAGGATAGGAGTGATTCTTTTTTTCCCAACATAAGGTGGTCTTTCTACTGAGATATCCTATAGTGAGGGTGAACCATATATACTCATCCCATATTTGAAAATAGCCATCTTGATATCTATGGTTGGTGGCCCTCAGAATAGGATCCTTACTTTTATTTAATAGGGGTCTCACCAGCCTGTAGAGAGGCTTCAGTGGTATTGTTAGAAAAATTTTGATTATGTCCAGGATCACTAAGAGTATAAACCAACTGGCATTTTCTGGGATCTGAGAAAGAAGAGTGTTTGGGTTAGGTACCACTGGGCAAATTAGCACTTCTGCCTCATTTCTCAATCTAAGGTCCTGTACTAACCTCCATTCCCCACGGGTTTTTGAATTCCCAAGATTAGAGTATTGCATGGACTGTTACAGGGCTCCAGTAAACTTTGTCCCCTTAGGTTATCAATTATAGGTAGTAATCCTGTCTTAACTTCAGGCCTTAAAGAATATTGTCTCATGAGGAAAAATAGTAGAATCTCTGAGATATATGTATACTGAAACAGCTCTTATTGCCCTACCTATTTTATATTTAGTTGCCCATACTTCAGGATTTACTTATGTCTCCACAAAGGGAAGGCAGTGTACCTGATCTGGGTGCATATATACTGCAGCATTTAAACAAGATAAACGATCTCTCCATAAGAAGGGAACTGGACTTTCAGGTATAATCAAAAATGCATGTGTAAAAAGAATGCCATCCCAGTTACAACCTAAGGGTTGTGAAAAATAGCAGATTACCTCCTCTCCAGTAACTCCTTTTACTGAGATATGACAGCTGGAAGGAAGCCCAGGAATGAATAGAAGGACCAAGAGATGTGCACCAGTGTCCAGCAATAGGCTGGCTTGTTTTCCCTCTATAGTCATGATTACCTGGGACTCCTCCGTGGAGATGACAGTCCGGCCAGAGGGAGAGGGCAGAGAATACCTTGGGGCCCTTCAGTCTTGCTGGATTAGCTAATAGGAGGAGTCTGAACTCTGGCGCTTTACACATGTGTGTCCAATTGATTTCACTTAAGAGTATATCATTTTTGATTTTGAGGCAGTGTCTTACTAACTTGCCCAAGCAGGGCTCAAACTTGCCATCCTGCTCTGTCAACCTCACAGAGTGCTGGAATTACCTGTGTGCACCACCACACCAGCTTAATTTACATTTTTAATACACTAGCCAAAGATAATTGAATACAGTGACTTACTTCCACATTAAAACATCCAAGGAAGTTTCTAAAATTTTAGCTAACACCCTATTTTTTGTCTGCAAGGTTTTCTTAAAAATATTTGTCATTTAAATTTTTTTCTCAAGCACCAAAAAATAGTTTAATGCATTACTCCTTTTGCTTCTATAATGTCAACAAAAACCACTGAAGTATATTCAGGGTCTTGAATTTTATAATTTCAGTACCTTATTAAAGTACTTTTTTGTTACAGGAAATAGAAAAGCTATTACTCTGATTTGATCATTATACATACAAATGTATTGAATTAACATTTCTATACTTCATAAATATGTATAAATGTTTATGTCAATTTAAAATATTTTAAATACTTTTATGTGAAATAGTTTGTGTACCTTTGATAATTATTGAAATTTTTATCTCCTTGTTGCAGATGTTTGCTTAAAAATTATTTTCTCATTTCACTAGATAAGTTCTGCAGTAAGGAAGATTTTAAGTCTAGATTGCATTAATATGATTCCATCCATATTATTTTTTCTTTGAAATTCTCATAAAAGTTTCCTTTCTGAAAAAGTCCAACTACTTTTAACTATACAGTAGGTAATGCTTAAAATTCTGGTTATATTTTCTGAAAGCTTTCCATTTGCTGTTTTTTTGACATCTTGATCAATTTTCAAGGACTTTTTTGTTTTTACTGTTTCAAAAGCACTATCATATGGAGTTAATTCTTGATGCTATTTTAGCTTTTTTTCCATTGGTGACTATAAATTTATTTTTTCCAGTGCTATGAGTTTTAACAGAACATGATTGGCAATTTGATGAAACATGTTTGGCACTTTGAAATTTGAGTGATACAACATCTGAGTACATTCGAATGTGTAACATTTAAGTCCGGAGGGATAATAAGCTCCTTGGACTTTTAGTTGAAATAATCAAGTTACCTTCAACTGTAGAGTTATAAATTATTTGACTTCAGGCTGATTCTTGTAGCCAGAAGATGCAATAGACTACAGTTTATTACAGAATCATTTCTTAGTCGTTTTCTTTCAGATGTAGAACAGTCATATTGAAGCTATTTTGAGGAAGATTAAGATGCTTATCCAAATTTCCTGTAAAAATTCTTGAATGTATATATATCAGTAAATGACACACCTACCATGTGATCATTATAATGCTCTAATAGCAAACCAATGCATTAATGGAATTATTTAAAAGTCACAGCAACTACGTGATTTGTGACTAACAAAATTATAGCTTCCTATAGCACAGAATGCTTCATAAAAAAGTGTAATGGAATTCCAGCTGCATGAGAGGCTGAGTCAGAAGGGCAGCAAGTTCCAGGTCTGCCTGGGCAACTTAACTAAAATAAAATAGAAAAGGGCTGGGGGTAGAACTCAGTGATAGAGATTTTAGTTTAATCCCCAATACAGAAAGAAAGGAAGAGAGAGAAAGACAGACAGAGAGAGAGACAGACAAGAGAGAGAGAGAGAAAGAGAGAGAGAGAGAAAACAACACAGCTTTGCTGCCTACTATTGCATGCTGGGAATGGCAGACGTGATTTGGTCTCAGATGTCACTAAGAAAGAAATCCCTTTTCTCAATGATTATCACAACAAGCTATCTTGGACCCATGTTAATGTCTTTCAAAGACGCAAGTATAAAGAGCTCACTCATCCATCTATTCATTCAACAAACATTTACTGAGCAAACAGTAGAGACTTCAAAAATATAGATATAAGTAATGTCCTATTTAAAGTTGTAAATCAAGCAACAAAATGTTAAAATGTATTCCATTTTTCTGCCTTGAAAAATACAGCTTAATAAGATAAAATAGCAAAATGTCCAGAAAGACTGTATTTAATTTTTATTGCATGTATCTGGATTTTTTCGATGTACTCACAATGTTTAAATAAGTGATGAATTAGACATAATTTATAAGTAATTATACATTTCTTAAACTATATTTTATTTGCTTTATCTCAGTACTATTAGTTATGTTGTTACAATCAAGATTTTCACATAGTTTATCTTCCCTTGAAAAGGATGGTTGACACAATTAATGAATATTTCAAAATGCCTAATCAGAGGATTTAACACAAAGAAATGAGAAATGTCTGAGATGACAGACATGCCAATTACTCTGATCTGTCATTACGCATTGTAAACGTCTATTAAAATGTCACCCTGTACCCTATAGCTATGTACAATTATGATGTGTCACTTAAAACATAAATAAATATTAAAATTTTTAATTACATTTGAAGTCCTCATCAACAATGAATGTGTATTCATCAGAAATGTAAATTAAGGTAGGTGTCATAAATACCTTTTTCAATATTTTTTAAAATGTAAATTTTCATCTAAAATATGCCAAAATATATTTTAAAGTTAAAATGTCAGAAGAACACTACAAAAAGCCAAGTTATTAGCATAAAGGATGAAATTTTTCAATTAATTCCTTTGAAAATTTATTTCAATATTGCTCATTTTATTTTATTTTTTATTTTAAGGATAGTAAAATACAACAAAACAATACAGAACAAAGCCAATCAAGACAATGCAGTGAAACTGGTACAGAACTTCAGAGCAGGATACCGGGATAACAATAATAGGTGCCATAGTATATCTTGTTATCTTCACAATAGTTGTCCATTCAATCAGATATAGAAAAATCAAACCAAAACAGAACACTATAAAACCAATCAAAACAGAATATTGAATAGAGCAAAACAATTAATCAGAACAAAGCAAAACCATGAAAACAATATTTGCCTTCAAAGACAAGACAGAAGGAAATCCCTCATATTTGCTATATTGCATACAGTCATCCTCCAAAGAGATGCTCAGACCTCTGGCCCCAGGTCAGCATAATCAACCAATAGGCTCACAGGAGACACTGACTTATTCTCTCCCTGGCACACCTGCAGCTCGCACCTTTCTTTCTTGATCGGTCTCCCAAGTTCCAGCATGGCTGATTCTCAGGAGACACGGACTTGTTCTCTCCCTGGTGCGCCTATGGCTTGCTCACGCTGCTTATCAGGAAGGACAGCTTGTTGCTTTCTTGGTTGGTTCCCCAAGTTCCAGCATGGCTGATCTTGGGAGATGCTGACTTGTTCTCTCCCTGGAGTGCCTGCGGCTCCTCCTATTGTTCATTTTATGAAGTTAAATTATTTACAATGGTAGCATCCAAGTTCTGTTCGCTTGCTGTACTAGTCAGGGGTTGTGAAGGGAACAATTAGAACCAAGACAGAGAATTTATAATATTATATTATGATGGTCACCCAGAGTTAACACAAGAAAGTGCAGGAAATCTGTCCACAACACTAAAGACCTGGAATATTCATCCAAGGGCCTGAATCCCACAGCAATGTCCTACATGAGTCCAGCTGTGGACCTAGAGCTCATGGCAGTGCTTCCCATAAGTCCAACTGGAGGTCTAGAGCCAATGAGAAGGACTCATGCCAGTCTCTTTTAGAGGTCTGTTGCTGGGAAGGCCCGAAGGTCAGTGGTGGAAGCTAGAAATTCTATGCAAGCAGGGTGAAGGAGCTGTGCTGGTAGGTTAAGAGTTCTACACTGGAGCCGAGAAGTAACACTCAAAACAAAGACCAGAGCTGTCTTGAAAAGTACCACAGCCATCCTCAGCAACACGGAGTCCCGAGCTCCTCTGACAATAAGCACATTTGAGTACATACCAGGAAGCCAGTATGACTAGTTGCTCCTGGGGATTAAACAGCACACATCTTCCCCTCTGGAGACAGAAAGCGATGTTTGATGTAAGGACCAGCATTCCCCCAAAGTGAACCACAGCCACTCTCACCACCAAGGACCCGAGCTCTTCCAATGACAACGGTCGAACTCACACTAGAGAAGCTAGCCATGACAAGCTCCTCCAGGAGAACCAATGCCTCAAACAGCAACACGTAGGAAAATCCACAACACCTTGCTTCCCCTTCTCCACATCTCTATTTATACTGGCAACTTTCTTCATCTATACTCAGCACCATGCTGATTTAATTTAGCTGGCATTAAGTTGACCACCAGTTTTTAATCCACAACACTTGGCAATAAAGAATCAATATGTTTCAGTGCTTCATACATTTCCCATATATCCATCTGTCCATCCATCCATAACATACAAGGGCTAATGAACTGTTTGACCTTACAGAATGCTTACTCAGCTAGCCTGCACAACCAAAGTGAACCACGCAAAGTAGGAGCCTGTGTGCAACTCCAACTTGAAACAAGAAGCAAAGGAAAAAATGGATGCTTGGCACTACTGGGAACAGTAATTCACTATGCAAGGATCTATTGCATTTATTATATTTGGTAGGACATATTAATTAGTTTTTCCTTATCTATTTATTTCCACGGTTGAAATCCTCCATGCAGTCTGAATCTGTAAGTCAGCTGCTGTACAACCACAAACTTTTTTTGCTTTTAACAGATAGCATAAATGTTTAATTTGTTTGCAATTAAGGTTGTTAACACTATACAATAAAAATACACAAAGAACAATGCTGCAGTATTTAAGTTAGATTTAATTCAAAACCATACATTGAGAATTGTTGAATGTGAATATTCCAGAAATTTCTCTAAGCCATCTGGTGAGAACAATTGCCTCTGAATGTTACCTTATTTTGGAAGGTATTGGCATACATTAATTTAACTCAGAATTTTTCAAAATAAGCTGTAATTTTAAAACAATGGTTCTATATTCAAAGTAAAACCATTCAAATAGAATTTTCCTTTCCACAAACAGTAAGAAAAGAAATAAGGCATTTTGTAAAATGTAGCTCTAAACAAATCACAGTAAGAAATAAATGTGGACTTAACTTCCATCTCCACAAAACAGAAACTATTCAGTGTTCTGCAACCTTGGAAACACGGTGAAAAACAACCTGAAGCAACTTGGGAGGGGTTGCCGAAACAAAGCGCAAGCAGTAGAACCTGGACACTTCACAAGAGTTTAGGGAAACCGACTAAAGTACCCTAATTCTATTCTTATTCTTATTCTTATTCTTATTTTTTTTTTGTGTTGGGGATTGAAGATTGAGCTACATCCCCAAGCCTTCCTTTCTCATTTTTTACTTTGGAACTCACTGAGTCACTAATGATGATCTTGGTCCAGGGGAGACCTTTCCCTATAAAGATTCAGCTTCCAGATAATGGGCTGACTGTGTGAATGAGGTGAGGGCTGACTCCATACCATATATATTTACAGTGGCTGAGTATGCCTGTCTTTGTTCTGAGGCCACAGGGTTTAAGAGATGTGCAGGGGCATTGCTCAAATATCCACTACATTGGGTTTTTGTTATGTGTCGATACTATCTGAGGCTCCCTAAATCTTGGAGGGCAGGATTTTTCTTGCCTGGATCTACTGGTAACAATATTGCTGAATTTGTGTCATGTATTATGCTGGATGCTAGAATACACAGTTTTAAAAAGTGAAGTCACACGTAGCCCAATGGTAGAAGACAGATGAGGGAAATGTTGTGTGCTAAGTATGAAACTAGAAATAAACATAGAGCTCTGGGTGGGATAGGGTTTACTTATCCCATCCTGGGAGAAGAAAGTAGAGAGAGGCTAGAGAAAAATTCCAAGAG
This sequence comes from Dolichotis patagonum, assembly GCA_004027295.1. Taxonomy (NCBI): domain Eukaryota; kingdom Metazoa; phylum Chordata; class Mammalia; order Rodentia; family Caviidae; genus Dolichotis; species Dolichotis patagonum. Next base: position 13,545 of record PVJX010009387.1, on the reverse strand, counting down.
ATCAAGTTTGAAAAAGGGGGAAGTAGATGAGGAAAGGGAGTAAGAGAATTTCAAGTAGAAACAATAACAGGGGAGTGAGGAGGAAGTGGAAGAAAGTGGCATATTGAGGTTAGTTCAAGGTTGAGCAGAGACCAGATGCACAGAGCCTGGTAGGCTGTAGTGAGAGCTTTGGAGTTAATCTCTAAGGCTATTTGGAGTCACCAGAGGATTTGAGGTAGGGAAATAATATAACCAGATGGTCATTTCCAAAATGTGTTCTAAACAACAGACCAGAGGATAGGTTGGACCAGTGCTGGGATCCAGGCCAGAAAAGAAAATTGTGGAGTTAAGTATGAAAAGTGAGGGTTGAAGTGACAGTAGGGATAGGTAGAAACTATGGATATTGGTAGCTGATTGGATGTGGTGAAAGGAAAAGGAAGCAAAACAGCTGTTTTGAAGAAAACAAAACATTATGGCAGCCATTGCTGATTTAATATCATCTTGCTTTGAAGTCCTACCATGCTTCTACTCTGCTATTACCATCAGTTCTATCATGTTGTGTCTTATTGGGATTTTAATATATATGATAGTATAAACAATTTTTTTATTGAAAATGAGATATTATAGTAGCCATTGATCATTCTCTGTTATTCGGTTCAAAATGCCCTGTAATTCTTTCATTCTTTCAAATGGTTTTATACTATTTTATTATGTTTGATATTATTATATTTGAAACTATGCTCAACTATAGCAGAGAAAGATATTTTGATAGCTACTGTTAATTTCCAGTTACCTTATTGTATGTGCTGTGTTGCTTGTGTTGTTCTGTTCTGATCTGCTGTGTTCTGCCCTCTTCTGTTTTATTCTCTTTAAAATAAAAAAAAACAAGCCTAATAAAATTGTGAAAACAATGCAAGAGTTTAAGCCAAGACAGCAGGAAGTTAACAGTGTCACTACCTTCTCCTCCCAGGTGTTTCCTCCTCTATCACTTTTATAATATACATTGTGCTTTTTTGATCCCTTAACTCCTTCTGTTCTTTTATGCTAGGGTTCACCCGTATGAGTTCAAACTGTTTCACCCATGAACATGATCTTCAGTTGCATCCATTTATCTACAAGAGCCTCAAGATTATTCTACTTTATAGTTGGGTAGCTTTCCATGGTACGAGAATACCAAATCTTTCCTATCCATTCTATGGTTGATGGGCAAGTTACCCTTGCTTTTTTTCTGATCTCCTGTTATATGGAACAATTGTTTTCTCTCCTTTGATTTTCAGTCTATAAATTTCCTTTCAAGTTAAATGTGTTTTTAAATTTTTTTATTTTTTTATTAATTTCAAGGTAGTAAAATACAACAGAACAGGATGGAATAAAGCCAATTGAGACAGTGTAGTGAAACTGGTACAGAACTTCACAGCAGGTTACTGGGATAACAGTAATAGGTACCATAGTATATTTCGTTATCTTCACAATAGTTGTTCTTTCAATCAGGTATAGCAAAATCAAAGGAAATACAGAATATTATGGAACGTCTCAAAAAAGAATATTGAATAAAGCAATACCACTAATCAGGACAAAACAAAATGATGATAAAAATATTTGCCTTCAAAGAGATGGTAGAAGGAAATCCCCCTTATTTGCTGTATTACATATGGTCAACCTCCCAAGAGATGCTCAGATCTGTGGCTCCCACTTGCTAACGGCGGGGGTGGGGGGGAGCCACTTACCAGGGCAACAGGCTGGTTGCTCCGTTTCCCAGCTGATGGTTGTACTACTAATTCTATTAGTTCTTGGAACAAAACAGTTAATATTCATACAATTAGATCAATTTTGTATGTCTATATCTGGTAATCTGAGTAACTCTTTTGAAGATAACTATGCAAAATAACAACCTTTGTTATGTTCCTACCACCTTGTTTTGAAAGCCTATATTGTTATTGTTTTGGGTTCTTTGTTAATTTTATTTATTTTTCCTTTTTGTTTCTTTTTTTTCTTGTATTTTTGCTTTGTTTTGTCTTTCCTTCTAATACAGAAAGAATAGATGTACATGTATAGGCTTATACATGCCTAGAATTTCTCCTAACGTGTTTACAAGAATTGATTTTATTATGTGTAATAGTATGAACAGCTACTTTGAAGAAAATGAGACATTATGGTAGCCATTGCTGATTTCTTCTCATCGTGGTTTGAGGTCCTATAATACTCTTATTCTTTGTTTTGATTGGTTTTAGTCTGCTTTTTGTTATTTAATTTCAATATGTGTGAAGGTATGGACAGCTATTTTGAAGAAAACAAGATACCTTATGGTAGCCCTTGTTGATTTCCTGTTGTCTGTGTTTGAAGCCCTGTAATGCTTTCATCCTTTTGTTTTGATTGGTTTTATATTACTTTGTTTTGTTTGAATTCATTGTATGTGAAGTTATGGACAACTATTTTGAAGAAAACAAGAGACATTATGGTAACCACTGTTGATTTCCTGTTGTCTTGTTTTGAAGTCCTGTGTTGCTTGCATTGTTCTGATCTGCTTTATTCTGTTTGGTTTTATTATCTTTAAAATAAAATTTAAAAAAATAGAGAACACAATCAAGCAAAGCCACAAAGAAGATTTAAGAGCCAGCCATCAAAGGTTAAGTGGTACATAAGGAGAAGGTGTCATCGTGTAAGTTAAGGAAGGAGAATGCTAGAAGTGCAGGGGCCAGTACTATGTTGTGAAATGGATTTGCCAAAAATGGGTCCCTAATGGTTTAGTGTGAGCAGATCCAAAGTGTTGCTAGAAGCTGAAGAAAAGGTGCAGTGGTTTGTATAATGAATATACAGAGGACAGAGGAGGGTGAGCAATGAAGATCATAATAAACTAGATTGAAAGTCAATGAAAACATTGGTTGTGGCAAGGTGAGAGAGATGGATTTTAAAGAGGGCTTGATTTAAAAGTATTTATATCCTAGATGAATAGAAGAAAGAAGACAGATGGGAATTAGAGATGCAGCAGTTTCAGGCAGCCAAATAACTGGAAGAGAGGGGCTACCATGCCCATGTGGCTGGAAGGTGGACATCCTCACAGAAATGGAAGGAAGACAAGATTGGAAGAGAAGGAATCTATATGACTCAATGGGTAGCATAAAGGAGATAAGTTTGTATTTGGCTTCTGTGGTCCCTGTGAAGAATGAGGAAGTCACATGCTGGAAGTAGGGGACTTTCAGGTGTGTAGTGAAAGTTGGAAACAGTTGCTGTGAACAGCAGAAGAAGGAGGATGTGATCAGAGAATGGAACTGTGGTGTGGAGTTGAAGATTTTAAGATCCTGGCAGCCAGATATATGGTGCATGCCTTTAATCCCAGCATTCAGAAGGCTGAGGCAGGAGGATTGCCACAAATTGAGGCCAGCCTAGGCCTCAAATGAGTTGAAGGCAAGCCTGAACTACAGTGAAACCCTGCCTCAAAAAGAATATTTTTTTAAAAAAGATACTGGGTAAATGTTCTAGCTAGTTCTAACTAGTTCTAATTTCCCGCATTACCAATTCCCATCTGTCTTCTGTCTTCTATTTATCTAGGATAAATGTTCTAGCTAGTTCTCTCAAACTGCCCAGCCCTAGCTTTCTTGACATTGCCAAGATGTGATGTCATTAAGTAGAAAATTAAAACTGTGTAGCCTATATTTTGAGCCTTTGGATTTCCCAGTTCCATTTCCTGATGCTTCTTTCACACAGACAGCTATTTAACAGCAAAATTCACCTCTCCACAATAGTGCACCTAATCCAAATTAGAGACAGGACAGGTAAACAGCTAAGTGGAGAGTCCAAGAGTCCCTCAACCAAGTTTACAACATTATGAATTCCTAAACTTTTCTACTTGGGTTGTCAGTGGATTTTACACACTCTAGTCCTCAGCCCATAGAGCCCTTTCAGCATATTCTTGGATCATGATTGGATTCTCCAAAGTTTTCTTTGTTACAAGGATATTGAGTAGTCTTGAGGTCTCCTTTCCAAAGTTACCAATGCAAATAAAACCCTTCAAGCATTCACCTAGTCCCAACAGCTGTGATCCCTCTGAGTAACAGGATTCTTTCTCAGGCTGATATGCTGCCTGGGCTTTCTCAATTTGCCAACACCCTCCTTCACTGCTGAATGCACACTGCCCTCACCATGAGATCGGTCCCTGCCCCCTGCCAGATCCACCTAGAAGATTCATTCTGAGAGGTGCTTCTCAACTACATCAGCTCCACAAATCTGGGCAGTTTCAGAAGTGGCCTATGGGGCACTTCCCCTGTGCTTACACTTCCTAGACAGGCATGACCTCCTCAGTGGTTGCCAGCGTGGGTACCAGCCCAGCATGCCCAGGTGATGCAGCCTCACACTCCCTGGGCTCCCAAGTGCTCAGTTATCCACTTGTGGGACTTCTCGCTCCCTCACTCTTTCTCTAGCACTCCCCTCAGCCTCTGGAGCATGTGGACCCATGGCTCTAGGCACTTGACAGTGGAATACCCATTCATTCTGGTGAGCAGCCCTGCCAAGTTATTGTAATCCAAATATTGTATACTGTAATCCAAATATTGTAATCCCTTTTCTAGTTCACCTCATAATCCAGAAAATTGCATTTATAATCCCATAGAAACCTTACTGGAATTCCAGCAAGTTAATTTCAATCTACCACCTCCAATGCAACCAACAGCAAGAGTAAAGACATTAAGATATATTTGAAGTTATGGGTAGCCAAGGGATCTTAAGTCCAATCCAGGTGAGGATATGTGAACAAAGGCCTTGATCCAATGGCTCTCTCAGAATTTGTTATCTCATGAAGAAGGGAGTGACACAAGGATGAGTGACAGTGAGGATGGCCCAGAATTACGTGAGCAAGGGTAGCTGAGCTAGCTGGGTGGAAAGCAAGCAGCTCTGAAATACGCAGGAAGAAAGATATGCAGAAAAACCAGTCTGCATAACTCAATTGGGACAGCATATGACTAAATTTAGGGGGCTGTTGCTTCGATTTCTGATATGTAAACTTCTGTGCCCTGGTAAGTCATAGGTTCTTATTTTGAGCTTTATACCCAGTTGACATTCCTGGAGATATTTGGTTCTACCATCCTGATTTGTTCAATCGTCTTACAGGGAACACGATGTGAAGAAAACGGAAATTACTGGCTGGTCCCAAGGACTACATATCAATACCTCAGCTAGCCATATTTGCATTGCTTAAAGCCAAATGAAGATAGAAGGAAATAGCATAGTGAGCTCTGTACATATCAGTACATGGAAATAAGACTCACTTTAACTAATGCTGAAGCAATTATTCTGTATTCAAGGAGAGGTGCCCAGATTGTCTTCTATATCAAGTGACAGCCTACAGGCCCTCCAACCAACCAGTTACCTCCCAAGTGGCCAAAGGTGTGCATTTGCAGCATTTAATTGAAAGAGTCTCTCCACATCCATGAATCCCAGCTACCAGTAAAGGCAGAAGTCAAATGCCATTTCCTCCACACAGCCTTCCTTCATGCCTCTGAGTAAATGTCACTTTTTCTTTCTCTAAACAGGCACAGAGTATCACTGGTCCTTCAAGTTCATTTATTCATTTGTTCAATACATATAGTATTTATCAAGTATCCTAGGACTAGGCTCTGTGTCAAGTGTTAAAACCCAAGAAAGAAAGCACAAGTCTTTTACCTCATAGAATTTGTCAAAGTAACAAAGAAGCAACTGTAAACATAAGGAGTCTAATATTTTAAAAATTGTGTGGGGTTAGGGATGTTGGTCAGCAGTAGAGGACTTGTGTAGCATATGCAAGGCCCTGCGTTCAGTCCCCAGAAATGCAATGCAATAAAACAACCAATCAGTATTAAATCTTTAAACTGTCTTTGAGCATAGCAAAAGAAGTAAAACTCCAGGATTAATTTTTTAAATGATTGTGTAGTAAGCAGTATAGTTAATAGCCAGGTTCTGATGCCATGCTGCTTGGATTTGTGTGTTATATTTCACTTGTTGAGGTGCTTGTGATCAAACCCAGGTCCTTGAGCACACTGAGCACTCTTTCACTCAGCTACATTCCCAGCCCTACTGTTCGGATTTGAATCTCAGCTGTCTGACTACTCATATGAATTCAGGGAAGTCCCTTAATCTCTCTGTGCCTTTGTTTCCACATTTGTAGCATAAAATAGCAGTAATACCTCATAAAATCTAGAGCACTAACAGTATTGTATAAGTAGGTCTTATTATGATTCCTTTTAATGATTATTTTTAAAGTTACAACTACAATGGAAAGTTGGGTTGGAGGAGCATTTAATCCTTTTGAATTCATATGAGAGTTTTTTCTTAGCTCCTCCATGGATTTTGAAATTCCTACATGGCAGGCTTATCTTTACAAACTGGCCAAGGTTTAACTCAGTTCCTTGACCCAGCAGGTGATCAGTATCTACTGGTTAAATGAAAACAGATTCTCCTGTATTTGGGTCAGCCCTAGGTCTCTATAATTGGGTGTAAAGTACAGAATCTGCCCCTGCCTCTCAGACCAAATCCTGAGGGACACAGTGGGCCTGCCATCAAAGGAAAGGGACAAATGAAAATGAAATAAAAGCTATCCAGTTCAGAGGTACCACATTTTCATTCTGGGCTTTACATCTATTCCCTCTCACGAAGGCCATCTGGAGTTCAGCTTTTCTACTTCCATGAAGTAAACATATTTTCAAGGGTTGGTTACTTGGCTCTGGAGTTCGCTGAGTAGACATCAGCACTCAAAAATCTATCCTGAGAGCTGTTAGTGCCTTCCCACCCCCTATCGCCTTAATAAACTAAGTGAAAGAGAACAAACATTATCAGTTTTAAGGTCCCCAAAAGCAAGCAACTCATTTTCTTGAGAAAGTCACCTCTCTTCTCTTGAACTAAATCGTCAGAGACCTATTATGAAAATTTCAAGAAATTCCTGAAATTTTAGGTATATAGTTCTGAAAAGAAAATCTGTCATGCTGGTTTTAATGTTGAATAGTTTCCAGTTTGAATTTCTGGCAAGTTTGCATTGTGAGTTGAACTCTAGCCGAACTTTGAATTAATTCTAGTAAGCACTAGAGATGCATGGCTTGCCTGCTGCCAACATCCCTGAAGTAAGTTACGACAAGTTGTCTTAGTATATTTTTCTCTCCTACGTTGGGTATCACATGCCTGGCTAATAGCTTCACTACTATAATTTCTAGTCTCCTGTAATCTCATTAGACATATATTTTTAAAACACGATTCCATAAAAGATATGCACAACACTAATTGAAAGTTCCTCAAGCGAGTTTATACTACAGAGTAAATTTTTTTAAAGGGCATGGATTAAAAATTGGAGTTGGGGCTGAGTGTGTATCTCCGTGGCAAAGTGCTTGCCTAGCATGCACAAAGCCCTGTGTTTCATCCACAACGAACCTAACTTCTCCCCAAATTGGGATTGGATAAAGGCAACAGTGTAATGCTTATAGAGTGATCTATTTTTGAAGGTGGTGGTATTGCAGAATTTAAAGAAAGTCAAATCAGAAGTCTCCCCACCCTGCTACTCACATTGTTAAATCCTGTTTACAAGACTTGGGACTGCTTGAACACATCCAGGGAAAAGCAAGGATCAGTATCAGACTCTGTGGGTGCTCTATCCTTACTCCCTTGACATTTACCTCTCTACTCCTAAAGCTATTAAGGTCCACTTTTGTTTCGACCACATTCAGCCACATACAGGCCAAAGCTAGAGTGCTGGAGAGTTAGTGCTTCTGGAAGCAGTTCAACACGAATGACAGATGGGGGATCGATGAATGAATCCTCCACCTTTCTTGCCCCTTGGAGGGAGAACTCTGATGTAGGGCTATGTAGTCCCAAGTAGGACTGAATTCCAGTTGCCCACAGCAGCACCTGGCTTGCTATCTATCACCTGTTACTTGTTTCTTTTTCCTTTCCCCAACCAGTGATTCTGGGATGAACTTCCAAAGAAACTACTTGTATTTGAATCCTTCTGCCAGAACCTGCTTCTGGATCCATGTAAACTAAGAAAATTGTCAGTTCTGAAACACTAACTCAGCCCTTCCTCACCTCTCCTCTTGATGATTTTATATGTTCCCCAACAGGCCTCCCAATCTCTTTTCCTTTCTTTCCTTTTTTTTTTTGCAACACATACATCCATCCTCTCTCCTAAAGTACTATTTATGCATGCTATTTCCTCTGCTAAAAATCCTTTACTGTTACCTCACAAAAGGCAAAACTCCTCTCTAAATCTAGCCCATAATGCTCCCAAGCCTTTGGCTCACAACACCCTTGTTTGTGTCAGATAAGCCTGCTGACCTGCCCTGTTCAGGGCTGCTAAACCTCTCTAGAATAAATAAGTTTCAGGGAGGATGAAAAAAAATCATCTGGGCATTACACTTCTACTTTTATCCTACGTAAGTTCCAAGTACTTTTCTTTGCACTTATAAATTTACTGGAAATAGATTAGAAAATGCTTCACTTTCCCACTTCTTTCATTCCAGAGATAGGGCTCTTATCAGTCCAATTAGAACAAAATTCCACATGAAAATGTCCTCCTGTAGATTTTTTATACTGGAATTTAACTTTTAGTTCCAGCAAGGAATTAAACTCCTGGATTTTCCAATTGTTTTTCTATTGTGTTTAAGCCCAGCCAGTGAGGACTGTAAGGATAAACACTTCCCAAATGCAAACAGAGGGAGGGAGCCACCACGCTATGTTGGACTCAGAAACAAAAGAGGCCTCAGCACTATCCTGGCTCAGCCCATAATAGTAAGTGCATCATTTAGCTTCTCTGAGCCTCAGTTTCTTCATCTGTGAAACCAAGAAGTTGTTCTGAGATCCAGTTTAGAGTTAACATGATACTAACAAGTTACCATGATTTGAAGATACGGATTTGAAGATAGGGATGACTAGGTGGGTAGATACAAAAGCACCGATATAATTATAAATTTGCTCATCACATGGTTTAATTTAGTCAGTCCAAAAATCTATTTCATTATTTAAGTCCCTAACAATGGTTAATAAGTATTGCCCTTCAATACTTACATAGGTGAAAGTTCCAGTCTTTACATTCCCACAAAGCCCTTTCTCTCCCTGTCCACCAGTACCTTTCCAATCTTCAGACTGGATGGCTATAATGTGCTTAATTTAGTCCTGGCTTCCTCTTGAGAAAAATAAATATTAAATGTGAAATGAAAACCACACATGTGATAATATTGGGATTAATGAGGTGTTGAATTGTATTCTTACTTTGCTATTGTTGGCAAATGTAGTATCCAGCTGAATTCAAAATTGTGGAACCATTCTTAAAACAGAATTGTTAGACCAAAGTTTTTCATTCTCTATGTGGCTTTTATCCTACTTAAGGCTGACAAAGCCCTCCATATTTGGGAGGCAGAGTAGGCAGTAGTGGCATGGTGTAGTCTAGGCTTTCTTGGGAATGTTACAATTGAGTGGGCCAAAATAGTGCAAGCTCTTATGTACAACAAGAGAAGAATTGCCAAGTATACCTCTTGTAGTATGCAATAAGTGTATTTAAGATTGCAAAATATCCACAGGGAACAGGCAGAAGGATGAAGTGGGCAAAAGGGGCCCTTGTAACTCAGGCATCCAAAATACAGAATCAGACATCCTTTAGTCCTAAGTGCCTGCCATTGTCTCTCTTACTGATGTCAGCAATCTGCAAGACTTCCTAAGCTTAAACCTAAATAATGGTGGTGTTGTGTTTATGATTGAAAGGACAGAAGGGGAGGTGGCTCACACACCTCCTCTGTTTTGGGATTATGGAATCATGGATGACCACTAAGGTGTTGTGATGTTTATAGTTGAAGAAGGGAAAGCAATGGCTTACTCAAATCCTTTGTTTCTAAGTGTACAACTAGGTTCCCACCACCACTCTCCATGCCAAGGAAAAGAAAAGAAAGAAAAGAAAAGAAAAGAAAAGAAAAGAAAAGAAAAGAGAGAGATAAGCACTGTTCCTACTTATTCAGCATTGGTGAAGGTTGTTGAGAAGAGTTGTCTATTGGTCGTTGCAATGTAAACTCTAGGCTGGGCATGGTGACATATGCCTGCAAATCCCAGCACTTGAGAGGCTGAGGCAGGAGGATTACTGAGAGTTCAAGACCAGCCTCAGCTACATAGTGAATTCAAGGCTAGTCTGAACTATATCATGTGACCTTGTCTCAAAACAATAGGATGTAAAACTCTAATTAGGTTCCAAAATTAGCTGGTTTCCAAGCAGAGCTGGAAGAGAGTGTGAATCAAGCTTCGTGGCTGCAATTTCTCACACACATGCGTTTCAGTATTCTATTGGGAAGCATAGTTAATCTTACTACATATGTGAAGAAACTGAATTTTAGGAAAGTAATTCCCTAAGGTCACATAGTTGGAAAGCCAGAGTTTAAATCAAGGCTTCCTGGCTATAAGTCCAATAAACCAGTGCAGCCATCACCCATTCATACCCTCACAAACACAAGAATGTCTTCTAAAATGTGCCTTTTCTACTATCTCTCACGAAAACTGGGGGTACAAGTTGGACCCACCTTCGTGAAAAGCAATTTGTACTATGTACTGAGACCTTTTGACTGTGCAATTCCACTTTTAGGGCTCTTCTTGAGAGTAGTACCAGAAATGTGGATAATTGCCTGGTATTTATGCAATTAAATATTCCAATAATATTTAGAATGATATTCTTACAAAGGGGGTGACTCAATCAATATAGCAGAGGTGTAGTTAGGCCAGCACAGAGCCTCAAACATGTTGGCTGTTGCTATTCACTGAGTGGAGATTTGAATTGACTGTTACACATGGGCACCGAAGCAAAAAGGCATTGACTCAAACTCACAGCTGGAGTATAGGTCTACAGAGACCTATCAGGTAGATTCAGTAGGGAATAAAAAGATGCCAATAGAAGCTAGTTCACAGGGAGGGAGAATTAATCCCAGAAAAGCACAGATTTGTTGTGGTAAGGTAGATTCAGCAACACATTTTGAGATTTCAAGAGAAACAGTACAGCATGCTGTGACACTGCAAGTCACTGATGGCAGGGCTATGTGTATGAGGGAAGCCTGTCTAATTTCTGTACACCTCAGAGCACAGGCAACTTTGCTATGGGAACTCTTCTTCCTAAGGAACATATCATGAAGGATGGGGCTACAAAAGACACAGCTGGGTAATTTAAGAATGTGAAGATTTGGGGTTATGGCTGACCCAGATTGAACCTCCTGGAATTTGTCCCTCTAAAGGACTGGGTGAGGCAGAGGTCCTTTCCCAAGAGGTCCCAGAAACCTGTGACAAAACTCAGAGGTGTAATGTCAATGAAATGCTGTGGACCAGACTGGTGGTTACAAGTGCATAAGGTATCTCTTGCCTTTTTCCAGACACTCGAGAAAGACATCACTAGGGACTGAAATTTCTGGGTAAGCAGGACCCAGAGAGCACCTGACCCACATATTCATATTATAGTGATCATATTATAGTGAACTACAAGGGTTGACTGGATCTCAGGGTTTAGATCTTATGGCACATTTTGCCCACTCCTTGTTGGCACATCGAATCTTCTGAAACAAAACTCTCCCCTCTCAACATTCCACCCCACAGCTCACCGCCAACATTGTTGGATCTTGTCTTGATCTTTTGTCCTGATGACCACCTCGTTATACATCACTCACCTGCCCTTGGCTGGTTTTTGAGCTACCCTCTTGGGTAAGGGCTTGCATCCCATCCTGTATTACTTTCTACTTCCCCTGGAAACATGCAAAGAAATATCTAGTATTCGTGAAAAAGAAATCTTAGAAAGGATTTTAAATGGAATAGATATCATCTTAAGAAAGTAATTCAGAGTAAAATATTACATATATAGCATGATTTTTCACAATAAAATGCATTGAAAATGTTGGAAAGAAATGTGCTAAAATCTCAAAGTTGATAGTGGAGTTCTGGGTGACCTATATTTCATTTTTATTTTTTCATGAGCTAGAGGGTATAGCATTATTTTATACTTACAAAAGGGGAGTATTAAAAATGTGCTCCATTTCTCCTTCCTGAGGCTAACAAAAGAAAAAGGTAGGCAATGCACACATCTGTTAAATTTGGGTTGAAAAAATAGATGCAAATGGCCTGGATGTTTCTAATGCAGCCCATCTGGTTTAGCTGCACTGGATGAGAACCGGTCAGTTTCTTAATTTAACATTAGGTTGAGTTGCTGGTGCTTTTATGCAACCTCAGAGAGAAAAATGAGCTGTTCCAAGTCTGGGAAACTGAGATGGTACCATCCTGATATAGGTGTCCAAATGGAATTATTTTGGAAGATGTGGCAAGTTAATGTTTGTAAAGAAAATGCTGTTCTGTTCTTCACATGCTCTCAAAAATAGCATATTGAGATTACACAGCTTCACCCTCCAGCTGTAAAAAGAACTTCCAGTTCTTTTATAAGTCAACCTTGAGTCCAACATTGATCAGTAAGCCAAATGTGATCATGAGGATTTTATTAGATTTTAATATAAGCAAGCACATACACTTTAAATTCAGAATTCACTACTTGAACACAATCGACTTCTCTTTTTACTAAGATGATCCTTGATTTGTAGCATGCTTTCTGCTCCTGTTTTCTTTTTAGTCTGAGAATCATCAGCATTCATGTATTTTTCGCTGCTGCTTTGCTTAACTTAAAATAATGCATATATTTTTCTTTCAATAATTATTGTGGCTATGATTTTCATTGTTTCTACCTCTTCTCTCTGTCTAAGCATAACATTTACTGCGCATCATAGGTACTTATTGAAAAAATATAAGAACCAAAGAATTTTAGCAATTTTAATAAGCAACTCCAAGACTATGGTGCCTTCTCTGTATATCTAATCTGTTTTATTTGTCATAGTTTGATTATCTGATTAAGAAAGCACTTTTAAAACTTTCACCAGATGTTTACTCTAGCCTATAAGTAGATTCATGTCTTTACTGTCTTACACTACAAAATTTTCTATAGTGAAATAGTATCAGATATTGGTAATCTAAGGGCAAGTTGAACCTCTAACTCTTCAAGAGTGATCTCCCAAAACTCTGAGTGTTGCTAGCAAGAGTCACCTTCCTCCTCCAACATGCACAGCCTCACCATCACACTCTACTTGGAAGACTTCCAGGGTTCATGCCCTCACACCCTCTCTCCATTTATGAATTTAATTGTGCTAATTGTGTCCAACCAAAATTCTTAGATTTAAATTCTAACATCATTCCTGTACCCCAGAATATAAACATATTAGATCTGAGGTCTTTAGAGAAACTGATTAAAGTGAGGTCGCTATGGTAGGCCTTCGTTCAGTATCACTGGAAGGAGAAACGCCAACAGTGTGCAACCACTGTAAAGAGACAGTGAGAGGGCATCTACAAGTTAAGAGAGGAAACCAATACTGTGGACACCTTGCTCTTAAACCTTCTGCCTCCAGAACTATAATAGCCTGTGGCAGCCCCAGCACACTTTCAATTCATGTCTGCATATATACCCTCCGTTCCTGTTGGTGCCTGAAGCTCAGTGCTCCCAAGTCACCTTTCTTCACATAGACTGTCCAATCCAAGTACCTCCTGTACATCTCCTAA
>PVJX010009386.1:0-61272 GCA_004027295.1 Dolichotis patagonum | reverse complement strand
AGTGCCCATCAACTGAGGAATGGATAAAAAAGTTGTGGCATTTTTATACAATGGAGTACTACTCAGCTATAAAGAATGATCACATCGAGATATTTATAAATAAATGGACACGACTTGAGACCATTCTCTTAAGCGAAATAAACCAAACTCACAAGGGTAAATACCATATAGTCTCCCTAGTATGAGATTTGATAAGAGTGTATAAGACTTTATGGTAAGCATGAGTCCCCATCTCATAGCTTTGAAGTCTTTCAAAGTTTTCAATCATCAGTTGGAATGGTTTTATCCTGTTTTGTTTGACTATATCATGTGTGATGATATGAACAGCTGTTTTGAAGAACACAAAACATTATGACAGCTATTGCTGATTTAATATCATCCTTCTTAGAAGTCCTACTATGCTTTTTTTGTTCTACTACCGTTGGTTCTATCACATTGTGTCTTACTGGAATTTGAATATGTGTGATAGTTCAAATTTTTTTTTTTATCGAAAATGAGATATTACAGTACCCATTGATCATTTTCTGTTATTTGGTTCAGAAAGCCCTGTAATTCTTTCACTCTATGCATGGCTTTATACTATTGTGTTATGTTTGATATTATTGTATTTGAAACTATGCTCAACCATAGCAGAGTAAGAGATATGCTGTTAGCTACTGTTGATGTCCAGTTGACTTAATGTAAAGTACTGTGTAGCCTATGTTGTCCTGTTCTGATCTGCTCTGTACTGTCCCCTTTTGTTTTATTCTCTTTCAAATAAAAAAAAAAGCAATGGCCAGGTCATGAGTGTGCTCCACGGGGGTGAGCGAGAGTAGCTTTTTAAACACATGCGTTGTACATGGGCACAGAGTTTCAACTTGGAAAGAGGAAGGTGGTGGGGAGAGTGGCACATAGCAGTGTGAAGGCCCTTCAGCGACACCGAATATGCACTTGAAGGTGACTAACATGGTAAATTCATCCTCTGTGAATCTGGCTGCACACAGTTTGGGGGACACAGTGCACACATGTTTGGGGGACTGCTCCAGGAAATTGTTCTCTTGATGAAGAGGCCCTACCCACCACAGTGGGAGAAGAGTGGGCCATCAATTGCAGAGACAGGCAAAGAGACCTTGAGGGGACGAAGCTGAGCAGAAGTCCCTCACCTGCCTCGAGGGAATCTCATCAGTCTTCAGCATGGACCACAGACCCTGAAAGTCTTTCTGGGAGTTCAGGCTGCAGCTGTGGATGCACTGTGTCCACGGGCTACCCAGAAAGACCAGTTGGCTCCATGCCTCTGCATGGACGATGGAAGAGAGCCCAGGCCCATGGTGCGGGGGGCACCTCACACTGCACGCTGCCCTCCTGGAACCAGCCCTCCCCAGTAGGCGCAGCAGACTCAGACTGGCCCACCAAATACCGAAGGCATCAGAGAAGGGCTATCCAATAGGAAGTCAATGTGAGGCATATTAATTCTTCCATGTTCTGATAGTCATGTAAATAAAGTAAAAAAAAAGGATGAAATAAATGATATGTTTTAAGTACTTTAATTGATAAAAAATTATTTCAACGTGTAGAAGAATGATTAACCAAATAGTTATACATTGTTACCTGTACTAAGTCCTGGAAATCCAGTGCATATTTTGTACTCAGAACACTTCACAAATTCAGACTGGTACATGTCAGAAGTTCGCTGGCCACAGGTAGCTCACATTTGATGTCATGGATAGCTCGGAACTAGAGTCTAAGCCAGGAAGAGCCAACCCAAAGGAGGACAAAGTCACTAAGGTCACAGGACTTACTGGACACAATTAGATTACATTTTTAATCAACAAAATGGACGTTGAAGGGATGTGCATTTGTGCAGGGGGTGGGAGCACTGAATCACTGCTGTAAATTGGGGGCGCCCTCTCCCTCACCCAAGTGGGGAGTCTGGAAGCAGAAAGCGAAGCCTGCATCAGACTGAGCCCCAGAGGGACTGAAATGAGCAAATCCAGTTGGACAAGTAGTAAGTGCAAGAAATGAGTTGTTTTCTGAATTTTTGGAGACACTCGTTACCGTCACACAGGTTAGTTATCCTGACTGATACACTGCACACATGCTTCTCAATTTGCGATGGAGTTATGTCCTGATAAACTCATGAGAAACTGAAAATATCCTAAATAAAAAGAGAATTTCATACACCTAACCAGCCAAGCGTCCTGCTTTATCCAGCAGTGCATGCCGGAGAGGGTGGATTGTTTCTTCTCTCCAGCGATCGGAGGGCTGGCTGGTAACTGCGACTCACTGTCACTACCCAGGGTCTTGAGATAGTGTCATTGGTAACTGGGAAAAGATCAACATTCAAAATTCCATGTGTGTTTTCTACTGAATCCATATCACTTTCACAATGATATAAAGTCAAAGGGCTCAACTCCTAAGTCAAACTATCTTAAGTCATGGGCCTTCTGTATTTTATTAATTAGCCTTTTAAATATAATTTTGTGATAAAATTGCTTTTTTTTGAGACAGGGTCTCGTGATGTAGTTCAGACTGGCCTCAAACTCATAGGGATCCTCTTGCCTCAGCCTCCTGCATGCTGAGATTAAGGTGTGCACCATCATGCCAAGCCTAAAAGAACATGTCTTATGGTCTGAATATTTTTCAGAATTTTAGTTAAACAATATGGGAAATATACCACTTATAAAATCTGTGAATCCATTTACCTGGATATATTAATGAATTGCATTCCATAAATGAATACAATTAATGCAATTTTAAAAGTCAAGTTTAGGAAAGAGTTTTATCCCTGAGTTTCTGCTGAGAGATATAAGCAAGTAAAGAAAAATTTTATTCTGCAATAGTAAGAACAATAAATTATTTCTTCTTCAAGTATGATGATAAACAAATAGAAACTCTATATAATGTGTGTGCTTTTCTGTAGATTTTGACATTTTTTTCACTTATTTTGGTAACTGACATACAGAGTTCTAGAATCATGGACCACTGATGAATGTTGCACTCTTCAATAGTGGAAATAACAAGAACCAGTTTCCACCAGTCTTCTCAAAATTTGTATTTTTGAAATCGTATATATAAGCTTAACACTGGAAGGATTTGTCATAAAATATGATTAGAATTTTTTATAATGAGTACTAAAAACTCTTCATTATTTTTAAAACCATTAATTAAGTTTATCATTGGGAATTTGTACCTGTACAGGATATAACTTGACTCTTTTTCCCCATTCCTTTCCCCTCCCTTCAACCTTCTTCCCATCCTTATTTACAAAAGTTTTGTTTCATTTTCCCTTTTTCTCATCATCTGTTTCTTTTCCCTTCCTTCATTTCAAAACTCTTAATTCCTAAACCTTTCTTCCATGAAGTTTTAAATTATCTATCTCATTTCCTTTGAAACTCCCTCTGAATGACTGTATCCCTTTTAGAGCACTAAGTGGTCTTCATTTCTCTCTTAGCAGAAGACATTAGTGTTTCTGAAAGTTTTGCTGTCTTTATACTGAATGTTTTCCAGTTGACTTTCTTTATCCTTAATACCATTTTCCAGTTCCCTTAATGCTTCTCTAATACTTGCTAATATAAATTTGTGCCTGGTACTGTGAGGAAACAGTGGAAGCTGACGCTGAATCACCCTTCTAGAAAGAATTCAGTCTTGATGATGACATACAGACTATTATCATTCTCATTTGAGATGTCCCCCAAAGCTTACGCTTTGAAAGCTATGCTTTAAGCTCAGCAGTAGTTAGAGATGAAGCCTTGGGAGCTGACTGGGTCATGGAAGTTCAGACTTCATCAATAGATTAATCCAGTAATGGATTCACAACTGAGTGGCTTTGGGAGGTGATGGAAACTGTAGGAGGCAGGACCACGTTGCAGAAAGTAGGTCACTGAAGACATGGCCAGGAAGGCTTCGTTAACTCTGACCCCTGCCTGTCTCCCTCTGCTTCTGGATGCTGTAATGTGAGCAGCTCTGTCCCATCATTCTCTCCCTGCCACGATGTTCAGCCTTGCTACAGGTCCAAAGTCATGGGATAAGTGACCACGACTAACACAGGCACACGGCAGACCTGAAATGGCCATAGGACTAAGAAGACAGCAAAAAAATTAAGTGACCAACTGAAGATAGATGTTAGGAACCAGGATGTATAGGGTGACAGGCCTGGATTAGAAGCCTGAGAAGTCAAGGTTTAGCCCTGACTTTTGAATGTAATAAAAAAACACATTTGTAATCAAGCGCTTTTTACATATGATCTCATTGAACACTGAGAAGTAAGTACTAATCCAATCTTCATTTAACATACAGGGACTGATGTTCCACATGTTCTGCGGCTGCCTACATTCAAACTCTTGGTCCCAAGGCACAAAGAGTCTGACATTTTGGAGCCCTTTCCATTCTACCACAGCTGCTTTATGACCACAGATGAGCCACTACCCAGCTGTGCCTCAGTCATGTAATTTATAAAATGAGGGGTTTGTCCTATATCAGTGTTTTCTAATGTGAGTAACAGTGAATATAGACATTAACCAATGGCAAATGTTTGGAAATATCAATTTTAATAGCAATAAGTCAAATTCATATTAAAAAGATAATGTCTTAATTTTTAAATTTTATTTCAAAGAGAGAATAAAACCAAACAAAATAAAAGAGAATAAAGCCAATCAAAAAAAAAAAAACCAGTGGAAGTGATACAGGATTTCAAAACAGGGTAGTAGGAAATCAACAGTGGCTACTATAATATGTCTTGTTACCTTCAAAATTGCTGCCCAAACCATAAGACATAATAAAATCAAACAAAACAGAACAGAATAAAGTCAATCAAAACACAACATTGAATGAAACAAAACAATAAAATGGAACAAAACAAAACAGTGAGAATAATTGTCATGGTTTATGTTGGTGGCCCCCAGGTCTCATGTATTTGCATTGTGCATTTGTGATTGGTTCATTGTCTAGTGCTTGGATTGGTGGTGTCAGTGCTACACCCTCCTAGGGGGTGGGGCCAGGATGTGATGTAATGGCAGGAAGAAGGTGTGTCTCTCTCTTGTCGGTTTCCACCTTGCTGTTTGCAGCCACCATGACCTGTGGCCCTGCCATGCCACCCTGCCTTGGAGCCAACTAAGTATGGACTGAAACCTCCAAAAACTGTAAGAAATAAAGCTTTCCTTTCCCAACTTTGGGCATCAGGTATTTCGTCTCAGTGATGAGCAAAAAGTAATGAAGACAATAATATTGGATTTCAAAGACAAGACAGAAGGAACTCCCTCATATTTGTTATATTGCATATTGTTACCCTCTCAACAGATGCTCAGACTACTGGCTCTAGGCTTACAAAGTCAATCAAACAATACAAGAATTAATTTGTTTTCATACCTCAGTTGCTAACAACTCAGCCTGTGTTCCTCCAAATCAGCTGGTTATGGGGGGAGGAAGGGTGGGGTTCTTGTCTCCCAGTTCATGCGCTAGCTGGCTCACAGGAAGGGAAAACTGGTTTCTTCCTCCCAAGAACTGCATGGCTTCTGCTGGCTCACAGGAAGGGCAAATTCAATATCTTAATTTTTTAAAATTACTAATTTATTTATTTGCAATTTTATTATTTACATCCATTTGTTTCATGTACTTATTACACAATGCATATATTTATTGTGGTAATTATTAATATCTTAAACCTAATAATTTCTTTAAAATCTCCAGAAATTTTAAGATGTTAATTAATATTATTAATAATAAACAGAGACTGTACCATACATGGAGAATTTCTGACCAATTTGTCTGCCACTTTGGGGCATATGAGGAGACACAAAGAATCTTAAGGGACTGAGGTGTCTTACCTTTAGAAAATGCAGAACTATGTAATTTGTAAGGCCCCTACATATCTCAAATTTCACTAGTCTATTGAGTAAGTGGTTCTTTAGGTTAGAGAAGAAATGGCAGTGGATGGAGTACTAGGGTTGAGTTTCTTAAAAGAATGTGGTCAGGACAGGAGGACATGAGAAGGTATTCCAGGCTGTGAGGCACACCATCCATAAATGTTGGGGTGTCTATTGCTACAGAGGCATCCATTGATGAGTGGGGAGCAGGAGAGTATAAGACTGGAATTTAGGGTAGGGGCAGAGCACGAAAGACCTTGAATGCCAAGAGTATTGGGCACTAGTTTAGGCCTTAATTTTTTTTCCCCAGTTTGAAAACAGAAAAATTTCTCGAGACCAGACTTTACTTTAAGGGATGTGTCTGATTTGTATAAGGATAGCTCTGGTCTATTGCTAAAAATGACTTCAAAAATAAGTATGTGACCCAATGTGGGCTGGAGAAGTTGGAGCAGATGTGTTAGCATTCATGGTACTTGCTGCCCTCTATGTTGACTACTGTAATCGCCTGACCCACTGATGTTAGCCATGAGACTCACCTGGCCAAGGAAAGGAGCCCAAGTGTGGTTCTGACAATGTACTTATGGGATAACTAGTATGTGTGGAGTACCGAAGATCTGAGAAGAATAAAGTCTAATCCACTTCCTGTGAGACACTCTTGGCCCAGACAGAAGGTAGAGGCAAAATGATTGACTCATAATATAAAGAACTGCAAAGTTTCAAGGTTGCACAGAGGCAGGAGACCCATAGAGACATTGACTATGTTCTCGAAGAGTTCAGATGGGAATTTAGGGGAGTTAGGGAATTTAGGGAATTTAGGAGATGCCTGCCAAGACTCAGGTAGGCATCCTCTGCAGGCTAATTCTCCTATGCTCTGGTTCTATGAACTTAGGCCAAATATTTGCTGCAGGAAGCTCCAGTCTCCTCCTATGTGAAGGGAAACAAGCATGGCCAACTCTGTTTTGTTGTGAATGTTAAATAATATAAATCATATGAAATATATAGCTTGCATCATACAGGAACTTGATAAATGCTTGCAGAATATTGGCTTTATTATTTTTTTATCATCACTGCCCCTCATAGACAGTATTTATTGGTGCACAACAAATGTCCTCAAGATGACCCTGTTGTTTATGACCCTGTGCCTTGGTCAGGGGTCAGTGAGCATGAGCCATGTGTGTCAGACTGGCAGGTCGGTATGGATTTGGGTAGGTGCTTGGCTGAAGGCCTTGGTTCTCTGTGTGAGCACCTCCATGAGGCTATTTTGGCTTCCTCACAGCATGATGGATCAGTATTCTGGAGACTGGAAGAGGAAACTGTCAAATTTTTAAGGCTGAGCACAGGATCACTTCCGCCATTTTTATTGATCAAGTGGTCATGAGCCAGGTGAGATCCAAGGGGAGAGAGCACAGACTTCACCCCTCAGGAAAGAAGACTGTGACTGTCTTTCTCTGTCACAGATAAAACCAGGACAACTAAGATGGATGCTTCTTTAACACAAAGAAGCAGAGACAGAGCTGAAGACCTATGGATACATTAAAAAAAGACTTTTATAACCTATTTGAGAGAATCTGTGCCCTAACATCCTATATGAATAAATCTTAAATTTGATCACGTTAGAGCAGATCACTACAATCTTTCAAATTTAACACAAGGGTTTAGAGGTCTGAAAGAATATTTTGGATGGTAAGATCACAGACCTGCAGTTCTGAAAGGACCTTAGGGTCCCTGTAGGGTCCCTCTCCTACAGGCATTGTTGTATTTGCTGGGTGCAGAACACTTTCTTGGGAGAAGGCTTTGTTAGAGACCCAGGCAGTAGGGGACTGGATGGCACTTTCATTTGGGCACTGTGTCTACGTGTATAGTCTCGTTACTAGCAAAGCACTGTAGTCTATCTTAAGTTGTCTTCCTCTGGTTTTTCTTAAGTGAGGGAAACATGTGAAAAGTATTTCCTCAAATGAAAGTATCGACTACGGTTCAATTTATCTGGACGTAGCAGCCCAAAGCGACACTCTGCTTCTACTCTTTGGCAAATACTGCTTGGTGAGAAATATTTCAAACATGGCTTGTTGGTG
Organism: Dolichotis patagonum; assembly: GCA_004027295.1. Lineage (NCBI taxonomy): Eukaryota > Metazoa > Chordata > Mammalia > Rodentia > Caviidae > Dolichotis > Dolichotis patagonum. The sequence continues at coordinate 53,360 of PVJX010009386.1, read as the reverse complement.
CGATGGAGAGCAAGACTTGTTGAACTGATTTGTCAGATCCTTAGCATCTCACATCTGAGATGCTAAGGATCCTCTTCTTGCTATGAGCTGGATTTCTGGCTGTGTTGGTCAGCTTTCAACCACTGTGACAAAATATCTGATATCAACAACTTCAAGGAGGAGAAAGGTTTATTTCTGCTCAGAGTTGTGGTCCATGGTCAGCTGGTTCCATCACTTTTAGACCAGTGGAGCAAAGCTGCTCACCTCATGATAAACAAGAAGCAGAGAGAAGGCGAAGAACCAAAGGAGGAGGACGTGAAGACCATAATCCCAACACCACAAGGAGCCTTCACCTCCTATTTCCATCATCTCCATAGTGCCCTCAAAGTATGATCTTATCTACAGATGAAACCACCTGAAATTAGGGCCCTGGTGATCCAATCATTTTCCAAAAGGTTCATCAGCTGGCATCCAGCACTTTGGCCCATGAGTTTTGGGCAACACTAGCATAAGACAAAGCCTAAGTGTGACTTTTGGTGGCCTGGCATCAAACACTGAGAACACTGACCGAGCAGGGGAGGGGAAAGGACCGTTCTGACTGAGTCTCAGCCCACAGCATCTCTGTTTCCTTGGGCTGCTGATTTTCCTCTGATGAATCAGTGCCTGCATCACCACGACAAACAGTTTCTACAGAAGCACTCAGAGGTTCTTCCTAATTCTTGGGATCAAGGATTGTACTGGACACCTATGAATAACTGTAGTTATGAGGAAAGCATAATTCCTGAAACACATGCAGTTTTATAAAGCCTATCTGAGGATAGTCTACAAGAAATAAATTCCTTGATTTAAACTGTGGTGATAAAATCTAATAGATCCATATTCGTGGTAATAAAAGGCATCCACGCATCTCCTCAGGCAGCTCAAAGCCTTTGTTTGTTATTTTTCAAATAATGTTGCGCTGCTGACTCATGTTTGTTTTGTGCCCTGCTGTGACCCCTGGATATAAACAGCCCTAATCACACTCCGCATTATTATTAATAATCAGAGCCTGTGAAATTATGTTACACTCTGGCTTGCTATCAAGTCCTAGAAGTATGCAAATAGATTAATCAACCAGCTCCCATGCTTCGAACCTTGAATGAAACTTTAAGCTTGGTGGAAGTATTTGCCCTGGCTCTTGGTTGTCTCCTCCAATCAAACCTGAGGTGTGTTTTCCTCCTAACTTTTAATTGCATGACCTCTGAGAACCTAATTTCCAGAAAACTCATTTATTATTTTAATGCTCATTTGGCATTATTATTTTCCCAAAGCAATCTTTTTGTCTCTGAATCTCTTAGGAGAGTTGAGAAGCAAGCCAAGAAAAGCTTCATTTTCTCTTCCTGGCCCTCAAAGGGAGCAGAAATGAAACATAAAAAAAAAAAATCTTAGTTTCTTCTTGGGGCTGTAGTTGGGGAGAGAAAAAAGGCAGGAAGGGAGAAAGAAGGAGAGTGGAAGGCACTTACTTGTGTTGCTCCCAGATGGAAAGCAATCCAGCAAATTGCCTTTAAACAGCAGTGTCCCCGCAAATAGGGCACTCTAGCTGTTTTGTGTCACTTGAAAGCATCTTGTTGATATTTTTATAGATTTTATGATACATTCTAAAGCATGCGTCAGGAACAGCCACTTGGAGGTCTGGCAGTAATGAACATTGTTATGCTCACAGTCTGAGTAGTCTTCACTTCAAAGGGAGGCGTTGATCTGATCTTTCATCTTCTCAGCTGTTGCTTACCAGCTTCCTTCAAATCCTGTTTGAACTAAAAACCCCACATTTCCTGGTTTGACTGAGCAATTCCCCTGACACTTCTAATCTTCTCACTTGGAAGCTACTAAACTGTGATTGAATGATGCCATTAACAAGGAGGAGGTAAATACACTTAAACATGTAGTCTTAGGCTTTATTCAAATAATAAATAAGTGGCTGAGTTGTCAGGACTCTGGCTTGCTTGCTGAAGCAGGGGGTGAGGGAGGGAGAAAGAATAAAAGTAAAGGAATCAGTACTATAAGCAGGCTGTTTGGTTTTGTGGTACAAAAACGCCTCATACCTCTCTGAGTAGAATGCTGGGAAGAGGAAAGAAAACTACTTACCATATCTTTTGGAAATGGTATCTGAGTTGTCCACAAGATTAGTAACCTTTGTCTTTGGTCAACCTTAGTTTTACCTACTTCCTATTTAGAACTGCTTACTCAAACTAGCCCAACTTATTCACTGATCCCTGAACATTACTTATTTTCTTCTATGGTAGAAAGTCATTATACTGTCTCTATCTAAATATTAACTGACTCACAATGGGTGTAGGTGAAAACTTAGCTCATCAGTTGGCCAAACTGGGCATGTCTCATATGGGTGAGTGGCTACTGCATTGTACTGTTCAGATATAGACCAATTCCATCTTCTCAGAGTCCTATAGGTGGGGATGCTCCAGAGTTCTGCAAAGTGCTCCCTGTTCTCCTTAATTATGATTAAATGGGTTAATAATGGTCTTTAGTTCATGACACAGTCTCATCATTGGTTTATGCATGGCCAAATATTTATTCATTCTTCAGTTTTCATTCTGTAATAGACATTAATGAAGCCACATCTTAAAATTGAAACAAAAGCATAACCATGACTTGTTTATAATCATGCATGCCCCCACACCCCATTCTACTTACATTCATATCAACACAGTTGCTATATTGATTCAATTCCTTTCTTTTTCACATATATTCATAATAATTTGTGTGTAAGTGTGTGGATGTATATATGTTCTTATGCACATGATTTTTGTTGTTTCAACTTTATACAATGGTATTATATGAAATGTATGCTGGGAAGATGTTACTTTTCTCTTGTAGCTGAGATAAAATACCTAACACCAAAATTAAGGAAGAAAAGGTTTATTTAGCTCACAGTTTGTGGCAGTTTTAGTTCGTATTTGCTGGCATATTTCAGAGGGCAACAGTCATGGCACCTGGAAGACAGAAAAAGCAGCAAGAGCAAGAAAAGGGAGGAGCACTCAAGAAGACTCTTTCTGTTCCTTATACTGCATGTAGGTCACCCACCCTAGGGTGGGTGTAGCACTCACACCCATAATCCCAACATTGGGCCATGAATCAATCACAAATTCTAGACGCCTGCTTCCATGATTGCATGAGGCTTTGGGGTGGGGGAGCATCCAGACACAAACCATAACAGAGGACTTTTGAAGCTTCTCATAATATTGTATGTTGCAGTATTTTATTTTTCTAGATATACAATATACAATTTATTGTGGGAACACACTACGTTTTATTCATCTACCATCCTGTTTACAGGTTTTAGCATTACTTCATGTTTTTGTTATCATGAGTAGTATTCCTAAGAGCATTCATCCTGTTGTAGATGGGCAAGGGTTTCTTTTGAGGAATGTTGAAAAGTGGAGGTATCTGTCATAAGGTAATGAACGTTTAAGAGAAAATAATAGACTATCTTCCAAAGTAATTTTGTAACTTTACCTCCACAGCAATGTAAAGGCAATCCATATATTTTTTAGAGCTGGTTTTGTTATTCTTAGCCAATTAAATGGGTATAAAATGGTATTTTGGAGGGCTTTGATTTGCATTTCTTAAGTCAGTATTAGCATCGAGCATATCTTCAAATATGTATCAGTCACATCCTATTCTAAAATGCCTATTCATAGCTTTTGCCTATTTTTATAACAAACTGTGCTTTTTCTTAATAATTTATAGGGATTCCTAATGTGGTTTCAATACTATTCCTTTGTCAGTTATGTGCATTGCAAATATCTTGCTCAGATTTCTCTCTCTCTCTCTCTTATTTTTTTATTATTTTGGAGGTAGTAAAACACAACAGCACAAGATGGAGCAAAGCCAATTGAGACAGTGTAGTGAAATTGGTACAGAACTTCACAGCAGGTTACCCAGATAACAGTAATAGGTACTAGTATATCTTGTTGTCTTCACCATAGTTGTCCTTTCAATCAGGTATAGCAAAGTCAAAGGAAATACAGGACATTACAGAACTTATCAAAATGGAATACTGAATAGAGCAATATCATTAATCAGAACAAAGCAAAACAGTGATACAAATATTTGCCTTCAAAGAGATGGTAGAAAGAAATCCCCCTTATTTGCTATATTGCATATGATCAACCTCAGGTCTCTGGCTCCCACTTGCTAATGGAAGAGTGGGTGCGAGGGATGTTTGATTCTCAGCCCGTGTGCCAGTAGGCTCACAGCTGCTTACCAGGGTGGCAAACGGGTGGCACTGTTTCCCAGTGCCCCAAGTTCCAACATGGCGTGGATCTCAGGAAACGCTGCTGGTTCTTGCCCTTGGGCTGCCACAGCTTGCCAGGCTACTGCCACTTACCAGGGCTTTTTCTCTGTTTGAGGCTGATTCACACTATGTAGTTTATGTTAAACTTGCACTCACTACGTGGCCCAGGCTGGCCCTTACCTCATGATCCTCAGCACGCCTAGGATTTTCCAGTTTCTAATTTGCCATTTTTTTCTTTTAGGATTGTTCTGGAAGAATAAGAATTTTAAATTTTAATATAGTCAAATTTATGAGTCTTGTATAGGGTCATTCTTTCTTGATGTTGTATCTAAACACTTTTTTTAAACTTCAAGTTTTAAAGGCTATCCTAAAAAAAAAAATACACACTGATTATGGTGACTGTTATAAAGGCTATCCTATTCATTTTGCTAATGGTTTTAAAGTCATTTTTGTATGTAAGTCTTAACTTTTCTGGAATTGATACTTGGCCACGAAGTGAGAAAAGGCTCTGTCTATGAATGCTTCCTCTTAGACAGCCTTCCCCTCTTTTCACTCCAGCTCACTTCATGGAGCAGGCTTAGTTCTCTGATCAAATGTTTTGCAATTTTCCTAACCCAAAATTTTATATATTCATGGATCTATTTATAAGTTGACCCACCAATCCACTTGTCTATCTGTTGTTCATCTATGTAACTTCTGATCATGGACGTTTGGACCATTAATTTTTAAGCTTCTTCAGTTGCAGTGAAATTACAGAGGGCTACAATATTCTCTTGAAGCATATCTCTTGATGAATTCCTTAGTTGCTATAGTTTAATCATATCCAAGTCTCCTTAAGGCTTAGGTCAAATTTCACTTCCTCCAAGGAGCTTCACTTCCCTGGCCACACTAGTATACACTGTCGGGTTAGCTTTACAACTGTGGGGATAACAAAACAGGATAAATACAAGTTCTGAAGTCATACAGTTTCAGGTTAAATCTCATGCTCTGCCACTTAATAAACTGTTTGACTTTAAGCATAACAAAATATGTCAATTTTCATCTTAAAAACAGAAAAGCCAAAAACCTAAATTTTGAGTTTTTATGAAACTCCAATCTGAGTTTACCTACATAAAACTAGCTGGTATCAGTTCTAGCATGTAGTATATCTAATATCTCCCTCCCTCTTTTCTTCCCCCTCTCTCTTTTCCTCCATTCCTTTCTTCCTTCTTTCCTTCTTGGTGAAGTTATAAGATTCTAGGATTAGTTTTTATTTGCTTCTGATACATGTTGAAAATCATTTCTGTATAAAAGCTGCAAAATACAGAGTAGGTTGACTTGGCTGACTTTCTTCTCTCTTGGTCTTTACTTTTCTCCCTAATGAATGCAATGAAAACCTAGAAATAGATAAGAAATTCACACACACACACACACACACGCACACGCACATGCACACACTCGAGGCCTATAGTTAGCATTGGGGATTCCTTCATCTTGACCTGTTGGAATCAGCTGGCTAAGTTGCTGGCCCTGGACTCCCACAAGATTAACTCATTTACCTAAGGAAGACTTTCCTGTTGAAGGACCACATTCATTAATTAGTTTCATTTTAAGCTCAATGCTATTGATTTCCTTCAACTAGAACTCCTTTCCATGCTGTTTTATCTAAGTCAATGAGGAGAAGTTGTTCTGGGCTAACACATCAACTCCTTAATACCCTCACTTCTCTCTAGGGAACTGCCACTGGTGGGGGTAATCCTGAACCTCCCCAGTGGTACGAATGACTGTCTGGTGAACTGCAGAGGGTCTACAAATACACCTATGTATTTCATCATTACAAATGGAGAAATTGCTTGGATCCTCTTATTCTTTCATCATATAGCACATCATGAGCCCCTAACACTTGACTCTCATTCCTGGTACAAAATGTATGAAGTTAGAGAAGTAGAATTAAGCACATATTTATTCACCAGTATAGAGCAACCAAAGTAGTCATCTAGCAAGGAACGGGGCGATATGTCCTTCAGCATCCATAGCTACTCCTGCACTCCGTTGTCCCAGTGTGAGTTTATAGCAAAGTGGATTGTCAGTCAAGAGCCCTTAGCAACAGCAAGAATTGAAATGACATGTTTTTCCAAATCAGTGGACGTTTACAGTATGTCAGAAATATCTCCCATAAGCTCTCCTAATACTTCCTACCAGTGGAAACATACATAATTCTTGATGAAAAATATCAATGCCTAATAATAATCTTCCATTTTAAAGCTCTAATGTTCTACCTCTAGAGTCACTTTGCTTTTTTTCAATACATTCATTAGCCTGAACCTCAGGTAACAAACTTGGCCAGCTATCAAATGCAAGGCAGGCCCAGAGTTCAGGGATGAGCTATTGTCCTCTGTTCCTCCACATACAGCTCCCGACATGTAATGATGTGCTTGAATGAATTGTGCCTATTTGAAATACTTTTCTGGGCTTCCATTTTCTTAACTGAGCCCTGGTGACATCTATATGTTCTATAGAATTTCTTTAAAATTCTGACTATATTACACTGTCTGGACATGGCATAATTTAGGTAATCAATGGATTTAATGAGTCTAGCATAGGTTATTTGCTTCATTTATAATAAAATTATTGATTTAATAACTAAATCTTGGTACATATCTTCAATTATTCCTTAAGGCAAGTTCCTAGTAGAGGGAATATTGATTCAAAGGTTAAGGCTTTTATTAAATTTTGTGAAATTGTCTTCCAAAAAGGCAATATAAATATAAAATTTCACTAAAAGCATGTGAGTTCCATTTTCCCTACATACTCAATAATCCCAGAAATTGCACTAAAAAAATAAAAAGTAAAAAGTATTCCAATGTAAATGATCAAAACATGTTTTGATGAATTTTTTAAAATTGTGGCTTCCTATCTAGTTACATGATATCTACTCATACGATTTGTACCTAAAGTCATCTTTTATGAATCTTCTCTTTAAAGTTATTCCATGTAGGTTTTTACATTTCTTCTTAAATTTATTACTAGGTATGTTTCTCTTATTATTCTCGATCAGATCTATGAAAAAAGTTTTTATAATTCTACTAATTAAAAATATACATTCATTATAGAAAATTAAAACAACAATGATAAATTAAAGAAAAATAAAACATCCCTCATCTAAACTCTGAGAGAATCCCTGTGAGATTGCCTTGTGTTAATTCCAGATCATTCTCTTTTGTGCAGATGAACACACACTTGTGTGCTTACATGATGGTGGTTTTATGTTCTACACAAAATTCGCAAATTCTGTTGGTTTTACTTGCAATATATAGCCAATAGTTTTGTGGCAAAAATTCAGCTACAATGCTCTGCTTAAAGACTGTGTTTTATTTTATCAGCTTGCAGTTGTTCATATTTATCTATTTTCCTGTTATAAACAATGCTGCAAATAATATTTTTATAACAAAAATCATTGCATGCATGCTTCATAATTTCCTAAGGAAAAATTCCTGGAAATAGAATGTTGTTTATAGAGAGTTGATTATGTAGTTAAAGTTTAATCTACAGTCCTGCTACACTGTCATTAATGTACAGATTGCCACTTTCCCTAAAGAAAGTTGAACGAAATTTACATTTTTGTGAGACTAGCCAGCTACTTGTGCCATTTTCCAATTGGGTATTTTCCTTAAGGAAAATGAAGCACCAGCTCGCAGGACACTAAGTATATGGTTTCAGTTGGGACTTAATTGTTGCATAGAAAATTGAAGAGTTGGAATAATTTTATTTATGATTTTTACATCCTTTTGGGAAATACGCTTTCATTTATCTTTGTGTGTTTTAAAATTAAGTCCTTTTCCTTTCCTCTCTTATTCATAAACTATTTTTTGTATTATAAGGACTTTAATATTTTAACTTTCATATATATATAAGGAATAAGTGCCTAGTATTTCATGTCATTTTGTTTTGTCATTCAGAAATTTTATACTTTATTCAGATCTACTAATTTTTTCTTAGAAAGAGAGATTTTGAGAACAAAATACACAGTTGGAAATAAAAATAGGACAGTAGAAATACATTATAGAATACTATATAGATTTCTATAGAATTATAGAATACTGTAATGTTGATAAAAAGATAATGGTGAAGCATTGAGAAAAATTCCTCAGAAAATGAACAGAAAGGCAGAATATGGAAAATAGGAAAGGATGCTAAAAAAACCACAGAATGTTCAACATCTGCTTAATCCAAATGCTTGAAAAAATAAAATATTATAAGAATGGCAACACAGAAATAATGCACAAAAATTACTCAAAACTAGTTTGAAATTTCTTGTCAAATGCAAGAAAAAAAGAATGAAAAAAAACCCAAGATGCCTAAATGTGAAATTCCAAAATACTAGGGATAAGAAGAGCCTAAAAAGTTTTCATCAAGAACGAGAGCAAAACAAAACAAAACAGAAAAGGGTCACATATAAAAGATCAGGAATGAGAATTTACTGGACATCTTTATAGCACTACTAGATGCTAAGAAGCTATTTAAACAATTTCTTCAAATTTCTGAGGTAAAATTATTTAAAAGCTAGAGTTTCACAGTCATCCTAACCATGACTTGCTTTTAAAAACTGAGTAAATGTATTTTAGGAGCAAGCAGGTTTCCAAAAATGCTTGTCCCCTCATACCTTCTTCTAGAAGCTACCTAAGGATGGGTCCTAACAAGAGGGAGTTAATTAAAAGGAAACACAAAACCCAGGAAAGAATAAATTTATCATGAGAGAAAAGTGGAGCGATCTCTTGGGATTATGAAGTGATTCACCCATATGGTATCTGGGAAACATACATACTGCAGGAAAAAAGTCTATCTGAAAAGAAGCAGAAAAATGGAGTGTGTCAAGATATTTCCAAGAAAAACAAATGATTCATGACTTTGTGAGAAATATCTAGCTACTATAGTATAAAACATTAAATACTGACCAAATATTTGATCATTATATCATAAGAATAGGCAATTAGTGTGCATAAAGAGATAAATTCTCATATTTCAGAACTGGAAGTCCATAGATGATATCTAAAATTAAAGAATTAAGAAATAATAATGTAAACTTTTCATTTAGAAATGTAAAATTAGATAGTAGCAGCAACAACTGAAATAGTTGATAATGGCTTCTCCCGGGATGTCGAAATTGGGAAGATGTGTGAGGGTGAGGGGTTGGGTTTCATCTGAAGCCTTGAGGTAGTATTTGAAATTCTAAGTTACATACATAATTAAAAATGAAAGAACATTAAACTTTTTTCACATATTAATTTCTCCTAAAATACCTTTTTACAAGATGTGAAGAGAAGGAAACTTGATCTGATTACACTTCACCAGCTGTGTGACTGTGGGTAACATATCTCCCATCCAAGTACTAACCAGGCCCGACCCTGCTTAGCTTCCGAGATCAGACGAGATTGGGCGCGTTCAGGGTGGTATGGCCGTAAACTGTGGGCAACATGTCTGACTGACCCGCCAAGGTGGAGATGAAACACTACCTGCTTCCCAGTGTTATTATGAGATAAAGTTAGTTAAAGTGTGTAAAGCGCTTAGAGTGTGGAATGAGAGCAGCAAGTAAACGCTGGCTGCTTGGTAAGGTATGGGTGTTTCCCACAGGCTTAGTTGTTACCCAGTGGTGGTAGTGGGAGGAAGTAGAACCTTTGAGGCCTACCGAAAGGAAGTGAGGTCATTAGGGGCGTGTCCTCCAAGGGGATTGTGGGACTCTGCCCCTTCGCTCATTTTGCTTCTTGGCTTCCATGAGGTAGCTGCCTTTGCCTTGTGCTCCTGGGATCCAAGCAACCATGGATTGAATCCTCCAAAACTGTGAGCCAAAAGACACCTTTCCTTTTCTTCCTCCTTTTCTCCTCCTCCTCCTCATCCTCCTCGTCCTCCTCGTCCTCCTCCTCCTCTTCCTCCTCCTCTTCCATGTTTTTCGTTTATGGCACTTTGGTCATTTTTGTCACCTTTACCCTTAGCTGCTTCACTCTGCATTTCTTTCTTCTTTTCCTTTTGCAGGATCTACAGTCCAGGATCTGTTACTTTCAGTTTTAAAAATAAAGGAGGCAAGAAAAGAAAGGAAAAGGAAAGTTAAGGTAAGGAAGGAAAGTCTTACTCATACAGTGATTTCAAGTTAACCCCAGTGACAGTTGTACTCTACCATCAGGGCTTTATTACTTTTGCAAGGGCCCCAGGGTGGCCGGGAGATGCAGAGACTTCGTTCTCCAGGGCGGCAGGGCTCCCACACAAGGAGGCTCCCTCCCTTCAGGTGCTGGAGAGCTGCCCAGATGGCTGAGAGCCTTACTCACTACCCTCAGGCAGCACAATCCGGCCCCCATTGTTCAGAGAGATAAAATACTCAGATCAGTGTGTGACAAAGAGATCCTCTCTGAGCACTAATTAGCCTCTGAGTAATTTCTAATTTAACTCCAATTTCAGCCATATGTATATACAGATGCAGTTTACTTTACAGTTCTCCTCTTCACTTACTCATCATTCTTTCTTTGCCACCTGGCCCTTTTATTATACTCTTTGCATTTCATTCACTACTTTCTGCCCAGAAAATATTTTAGCATTAGCCTGGCACTTCAAGGTCTACAACTTTGGAATCCTACAGTCTCCCACTCTTGGGTGAAGTCAATAAAACGATTATTAAAACTCAGATTCTCTACTTCTAGAGACAACACACAGACCCAGGTGCAGTGGAGGCAGGTGCCTGCTGACGCTGTTACCTTACAATTATTTTCAGTATTTTTCTTCTTTTGATTTAGAAAATATTTCTTGAAAGTTACGTATAATGACACCTTTTCTTGTCATCTTGGGTACATCACCTCAGTGAAAGTCTTCCTTAGGTCCTCAGAGGGTCCTTTCTTTCCTCCTTCGTCTTTTAGCATCAGAGGCCTTCTTGGGACGTGGATTTCAATATGTGATTGCACCTGACTATTTGGCTTAGTTATAAGTGTATTGTCACAGCTTTACTGCGGAAACTTCTGGCTCTTCTTTGCCTCTGTCCATTGATTGGCCCATTTCCTCCATTCTTTTTCCCCACTCCTATTTCCAAAAGCTCATTTCTTGCGTGGCACAACGTGTGATACACACATCGCCATTTTCTTCTTAGTTGGCATGAATTTCCAGAAGATAGCGGTGTTGTCCTGAAGGCTGTGCTGGTGCCCACATCCCCTATCAATTTGTAGTTGTGAAATCCAGGGTGGTCATTTTCCTCATTGGGAAATTGCATTGGGCCTTGGAAATGATGGCTTTGGAGTCTCGTAGGCCAAGGTTAAAACCAAGGCTCTACATCTCGCCTGCTGTGTAGCTTTGAAAAAGTTACCAGCCTGAACTTCAGTCTCCTCGCCTCTAAAATGGAGAGAACACACAGCTGGTAAAATTGCTGTGAGATTGGCAATCACTCATGACTGACATGGCATGTGATATGTATACAGTAAAGGAAAATTACTTTAGTTTTGAGTCATCCAAACTTTAGTTCTTTCACTTACTGGGACTTTATCATTAAAAAAAATTTACCACTTTTTGAGTTTCAAATTCTGTATCTGTAAAATGAGACAAAAAAGTCCTTATCTCATAGTATTCTTAGGAAGACTACAGTAATTAAATAAGACATTCATGCTGCCACAAATTTCTTTATTTTATACCTTCTAAACAAACTCATATCCTACTGAACATGTCAGAACTTTACCCTTTTTTACTTTCTGTCCTGGGTGTTGAACCTAAGACCTTTACACTGAGGTACATTCTCAGTACTTTTTATTTTGAGACAAAGTCTTGATAAATAGCTAAGTTATCCAGGTGGGGCTCCAGCTTGTGATCCTCCTGCCTTGGCCTCCCAGGGTGCTGGGATTATCGGCACCTGCCACTACACCTACATTTTAAAAATGTTTTACTTTTTGTAGAATGAAGCTTCCAATAGGTGTCATAACCTATTGGAAGGTTGAAGGCTTTGTTTTAGCGCAACAGAATATCTGTTTTGATATCTTAGGAAAGCAGCATTCATTTCCTCCTGCTGATCAATGGATATATATTTCCATAAAATAGTACTTCTCACTTGTGCTTTATATAGGGTATGTACATCTGTTAGCAAATGCCACGTGTAGAAGAAAGAAGGAAAGAAACAAGGGGAGGGCTGGGGACTTAGCTCAGTGCCATGAGCGCCTGCCTGGAAAATGCAAGGTTGTGAGTTCAATCACCAGTACCAACAAATAAATAAATATTTAAAAAAAATAAAAGAACAAAGGGGATAAGGGAATAAGGAATGAAAAAGAGCACAATTTACTGAAAGTGGCATTTTCAGACAATATATAACACAAAAGAGCTATAGAATGTCCCATTGAAAGAAAGGAACCCTTAGGCGCTTTGATGAATTCATTTTTCACCGTCAACCAGGAGGCAAGTTCTGATCCTTATTCATTTTTTCAAGGACTTGGCAAATGCTAAATGGGAGGAACACATTACTCTCAGTAGAACACACACAGGCACCTGTGTGTGTTTTTTTCCTTCTCACAGGGCTCTGCAGGAAACATGCTCTTTAAACGCACATTGTGTCTTATTCTTTGTAATTCTGCACAAAAACTTCCATATCTGATGAACTGGAGGGTGAAGCCTGAAATCTGGCCTTCCCTGATTTGAATCCAAACTCCAGAATTTACTGTCAGCAATGCATTTAACCTCTGTATGCTTCAGTTCCCTTTGGTGTTAAAAATGGACAGCCTTGTTCTTCCCTCATGCAATTTTTAGTAGAAACAAGAACATAATTGATGCATGCTAAAGCAGTTAGCACAATATCTTGCACAGAATAGATAATAAGTGCTGGCACCCCTTCTCTTGTTCATGTAGGTCTATCCAATAGTGTAAATTTGATAATCATAGCAATTTGATCAATACAAGTAAATGATGGGGCCTGTTGGAAGAATGTATCCATTGAATTAATCTTATTTTTCACTAGTGTAAATCAATTTGAAGAAGCATCAGCTCTTGAGAAGAGCAGAAATGCCTAAATTGGTTTAATGCATAGCATAACTTGGTTTTAATTTTGATGAGCAAAATGAGGATCCTGTGTGTGTCATGATTATTATTGATCAAAATAATCGCAATCATTGTTGACTTAGAATGAACCCAGTGTTTGCCTTTGAGGAAGGCATTGCATACATCTTATAGATCTGGAGACTGAGGCTCTGAGTTGGAAGACTTCCTCAACTTTACACAGTTAAGGAGTAGAAGAATTCGAACACCATAGAAGGATTCAAACACATTCTGTACTTGAGACCTTTGTACTGTATGATGACAGAGATCATTGCTGCAGACTTGCCCATTATTTTGCTCATGCCATAACTGAATTCATAAAAATTTTTTGAAATTATTATATTTTCTTGAAAACAGTCACAGTCTAGGGGTAAGATTACTTCATTTTTGTTTGGTTTTGTCGGGTTTCTGTTTGATGAAATGTATCTCGATAAGAGACTGGAGAATTCCGCCTTTGCATGTAACATTATTGTCTTACTAGCAAACAAAGCCAGCCCTTGGTTGAGGTGTTAAAATGACATATATATTGACAAATCAGGGACACAGAAGACACAGTTGTTTCCTTTCAGAATTCTGACACTTGCAAGAAGAATTAAGCTTACACTCAAAATGTACTTACAGTGTGACAGAAACTGTAAGTAAGGTCACTAATGACGTTCTCTCATTTAGTATGACACTGGGTGAGACAAACATTTCCATTTCCATTTTATAGTTCATATATATATATATATATATGTATATATATATATGGCAAGAGAGTTGAAAGGTTATGTACAAGTTTATATAAATATATTGTTGGAAGGTTAAGTCAGTGCTTGCAAAATGAAGTGTTACAGTTCTTTGTTCTAAGTTTTTGCTAACCTTGACTAGGAAAGCATTTATCACTTTTCCTAGTGGTAACTTGGGCCATTCCACGGTCAGGCTGTCTGTCACTTCAGCAGTGCACAATTTGAGAGGCACATACAACTGGAGTATGTACAGCAGAACCCTTGGCATGCAGGGTTAGGGGGTAGGGAGGAGCAAAGGTGGGTGGCAAAGATGCAAAATGGTGTGGCACTGTGAAAATTTAGGCTTGGAAATTATTTTTAATCAAGCTCAACAAGAAGAGCCTCTCTCCAGGTGTTAGCCAGATGCAATCAATAACGGACGTTGCCAGCCCTCTCGTCTCCAGTGTGATTTTATCGAACACAGGTTTAATTGACCTGAAAAAAAAAATTTACTTGTTTGGAAAGTTGTGTGCACTGCCAGCAAAATAAACTTCCCCCTATCACTGCCCTGGATGTGGTTTGGCTAGATTGGTTTCTACAATCCTTTCTGACACAGGAATGCTGTTGGGTCACCACACCATAAATGCTTTACAAGTCACAGTTTGGGAGGCCATTTTGATAAAGCGAGAAGGTATAAAATGTGGTTAAGGATCTCTTTACTGGTTTGGTCATTCTAGAATTGAATGGCATTGACTAGCATGGCAGGACTCCACAGCACTCATGATCAACAGCGGCAATATTGTACAAGGAGACAAAGTTTACCTGGTACAATCTCACCTCCGTTGACATTCTGCAACCCACCAGGAACCTACCTCAAGGGTGTTGGCTACATGTGATTGCTCAAGGAAAAATGCCATCTGTGTGCATCCGAGCTGTATATTGCCTCTCTATGGACTTCAGTTTCATCATCTGTAAAATAAAAATGAGTCCTACCTTATCCAAACGGTGCAAAGGCTTATGGATTTCAGCAGTTCCATGAAATTTGGGCAGTGCCTTTCCACTGACCACATTCTTCTCTTGTGAGATGGAGAGGAGGGGAAGGGGAAGTAAAAAGCATTAAGGTGTGTTATATACACATACCAGTTCCTCCCAAGGGATGTGATTTTTATGCACTGCAAACAAGTACTAACATAAATTGAAAAAAAATCCAAATTCTTTTCTTGTGGACGTTGTATCTTAGTGGCCCAAAATCTTCTTTGGGTTCTCCATTTCTTATATGTACAATGAAAGGATGGATCTAGATTATCTCTAACATCTTCCCTAACAATAATACCAAACACCTTCATTCCACCAGCATCTTAGGGAAAAGGCAGCCTTGAATCTGTGAAACCTAGCAGCATTTCTTGATGTTTTCAGTTTTAGGCACTGTATGACCTCTCAATTATGAAAGGTGAAGATTTAGTCGGTTTTCATATCCATCATCCTATCATCAAGAGGACAAGTGCAGCATTCATAATTCCATTCTCCCCATGTACATACATTGTAATCTACTTTGGTTGGATCTATCATCAGTGCTTAAATTAAACTGAGAATATAAATATTAGGCATAACCAAGCCACATAGAACACTGTAATTTTTTCCTTTCTTTCACAAGTATTGTTTTCCTTGACTGCTGTTTTGTGGCTTTCTACCTTTTCTAGTCATATCACTGGTTAATACCCATGCTCTCTCAATACTGCTTGATGCTTATGTTTACCAGTTTTACCTTGTTGAGACATCACTTTGAGATTCAGTCTTTGTTGTTGGTTGCAAGTCAACTTTCTGAGTTATCCTGGGGTTATTCTCTACCATTTCTTGGGCATTTCTTTTATCTTTTCATATCAAATTCCTTGTGACTTGGGCCCCATCTCTATATCCTGATTGGCTTATTTACTTTTTTTAAATGGAGCCCTTTCTCCAGTAACTTCCTGTGAATGTAAATATTTTGAGCACTTACATGTCTGAAAACCATAGTCTACCTTTCTGCTATATGAGTAGTTGACCAGATCTGGA
The DNA here is from genome assembly GCA_004027295.1 of Dolichotis patagonum. Lineage (NCBI taxonomy): Eukaryota > Metazoa > Chordata > Mammalia > Rodentia > Caviidae > Dolichotis > Dolichotis patagonum. The sequence continues at coordinate 37,301 of PVJX010009386.1, read as the reverse complement.
ATTTAAGTTGGAAATAATTTATGCTTATAATTTTGATGGTATTGCCCCAGTATTAGAGCAAAAATGTCTGGGGTCATTCTGATCCTCATGTACTCCTGTTTCTTTCACAAAGCTTCTAAGATCTTATTTTTCCCCACTATTATGAGATTTTATGGTAATGTGCCTGGGTCTATTTTCATTTATTTGTGAGCGCTGGCATTATGTTAGATGACCCTTATGTTCTTTTCCAAACCTGAGACTTAGAAAGCCTCTTCTTGGTAGCTGTTTTTAACTTAGTAGTTTAATGTTCTTCTTCCACAACACCAGAGACACTTTTGCCACAGCTGTTATGGTGCTGTTCTATGATTAGTTGAGTATTTCTGTCTCATGCAGCCTGACAGGTCTTATCATGGGAACTCAGCTGAGGTTTCTATACAAACAAACAACTTACGGTCTTCTGGGAGTGTGGACATAGAAAATGTATGTAGTATGGATGTGAAAAATTAATGAGGTATATTGGATTAGTATAAGCTATACTTCTTCTTTAGAGATTTCACAATTTACGCTACATTTTGAAAGTTTTGGAATGCATAACTTAGTTATCATGGAAAAATTCTAGACTATTACTGTAACCTTTCAAAATGAAAGAAATAAAAGCACTTTGAGATTTCTACAGATGCTTACTCTCAGGATGGGAAATGTTCTAGAAACATGACACCCTCCTTTGACATTCGAAGGGACCCAAACATGAATACAAAGAGAGGTCCATGTGTCTATTTCTAAACATTTTTAAATTTGTAAATTAAGATTTTAAAATGATAAACCAAATGTACTCTACCCACATACTTTAATGTGTGTACTTCTCTTAGAATTCTGGAATTTCTTGGAGTCTGGAATAAGCTGACCTTCTTCCTTCTGCCAGCAGCATGTCTCCCTTCCTACCTTCCACCAGATGTGTCCACCCTTTGTGGCACCCACTCTCATAGTTATAGACACATAACCACATGGCAGCCACATGGCTACCTTTCATCCCCATCATCTGTAAGCAGCTGCTCTTGGCCACAATTTAGGGAACTGGGATCCTTTGGTGGCTCAGCCAACACTCAGGACAGTCTTGGGTCAGAGGCCTGTGCTTGCCCAGAAGAGGACTAGGAGCCATTTGGAAAGGGAATTGGGTCGTGATGGAGAACAATATAAAGAGGGGCATGTGCTCTGCTCTCAAGGCAGGAATGTGAGCCTATGTGCTCCTCAGCAGGAGAAGGGCCAGAAATGGGTCCCCCAAAAGTAGGCTTCAGGGCAAAGTTCCCTCCTGGTTAAGACTGCCAAGAAGTAAGAGAAATCTGGCTGTGATTTTGGGTCATTTGATAGCAACTCTGTGAAGGAAATGCAGGTTATTCCTTTGACCTGTAACTCCCCACTTGGATTCCACAACCAAATTTATTAACTATTATGGTTTGTGTTCAGATGCCTCCTCCCCCAGCCTGATGCAATCATGGACACAGCCAAATCTATCGTTTGTGATTGGTTTGTTGCCTAGCACTTGGATTGGTGTTATGAGTGGTGCACCTGCCCAGGGGTGGATCCAGCACACAGTATAATGGGGAGAAGAAGGCATTCTCTCTCTCTCTTTTGCTGTTGGCAGTGTCCATGAATGGCAACCCCGCTATGCCATCCTGCCACTTGGAGTCAACTGAGTATAGACCGAAACCTCCAAAATTGCAAGAAATAAACCTTTCTTTCCCTAATTTTGGGTGGCAGATATTTTGTCTCAACAGTGAGAAAAAAGTAACCAAGACATTAACCAAATGAAGGTACTGAGTAAATTTAACCATATATATATATATATATATATATATATATATATATATATATACCATATATATATGTTTAAAAATGTTTAAAAACCATATATATATATATATATATATATATATATATATATATATATGTTTAAAAATGACAAAACAAGAGTTCTTGATATCTGACGCTGGTCCAACCTACATGATAAATCAGAATTTAAATGCTGCGTGGTTTAAAGTGAGGTCTTAGCTGATGTTATCCTTTCCTTTTATGAAGCCTTGGGGGCTCACAAACCCAGATTTAGACTTGATGGTTTGAATATTAAAAACTAGTTCCTTGCCCTGGTTTTATACTACTGTTTCAAATTCCAGGAGATAAGAAATAAGTGATATGGTGAGAAAGTTTGGCCCATAAAGAATGGCCACCCAGAGCTTCAGGAAGGGCCCTCAGTGAGAATTTGGACGCTCAGAATGCCTTTGTGTCTGATGAATTGACTGATGACCTTAGAAACAGCTATATTTTGAGCTGCAAAAACATCATTCATAAGTGATGTCTTAAAAAAATTAAAATTCTTCCTTTCTTACACTCTCCATCCTATCCTTGCTTTTGTTTTGTTTCAGTATTTATGAGGCACTTGACATTGCTTTCATTTCTTCTCTTATTTTTGCTAGGCAAAAGGGGAAAGAGCCAAAATAGGCAAATGTTGGAGTGATTTTCAAATAGGCATTGCTCTTTGGAGCTTAGCCTCCCTGTCTGAATTTCTACTTCATCTCTACCTTCATGCAGTATATATGAAAACAGAGTAAATCAACTGTTAAAACTTCAGCTTGCAGAGTCAAATGTGGGGGTCCAGGAGGATCCTTCTGTAGGGGCAGTCAATGGAGACATAAGAAATCAGAACCGCAACCTGAATATTTAAATCGTACATTGTCTTTCTAGCAGCTCCGATTTGGCTTTGGATCTCAGAATTGGTTTTGCATAGTTGCTGTAGTTTTAACTCAGTATCACATCCTGATACCAATGTTTTCTTACCACAGCTTCTATGCCCTTTACCTATTCATCTGCTTTTGCACCTACATGAACTCCATTCATTGACTTAAGCTTGTCCTTTAATAGCCATTAATCTTGTCCTTTCATAGCCAAAGGCATACTGCCCAGATGTGTGCTTCAGATAGGACACTCACTGCCTCTAAATTAGAGTAAGGAATACTTTCATCTCTGTTTGTTTCTCTGGTGTCATCTCCTGACTATTGATTTTTTTTTTTTTTGCCTCTTCCAGATTTTTTCTTTTTTCTTTCTTTCTTTTTTTGGGAGCGGGGTGGGCAACGGGGATTGAATGCATGATCTTGCACTTGCCAGACAGGCACTTGTGCTGCTGAGCTGTATCCCCAGCCCTCCTCCAGAATTTTGTAAAATTGGACTGCACCATTGCAAGGAGTTAATAGAAAGCCCTAACACTTTCTTCAAAAGCAAATATGGTGGCACCAAAATATTGCTGTTGGCTTTGTTCTTTGGAAGACTTCCCTTGCGAAGCCAAGAATTACTTCGGTGCAGTAGCTTCCCTCAGTGCTTTCTGTAATTCCTTTTGGAGCTGCCTCAGGACTTAGTGCTTCCTTGCTGTTTCTAAGCAGTTAAAGTTCCTTGAAAGAAGAAAAACAAATCCTGTTAAGGGTGCTCCAAAAAAGGATTTTGTGTAAGGGTATCTCAAGCATGAAGTTACTTTGCCTGGCACTTTAGCTTTTCCATGAAGTTTGGATCAGCAAGACTTTTCCGATTCAGAAAAAAAAATTCATGAAGGCATCAACCGTGGAACCACAAATAAAAATATTAAATAGAATGTTCAGAGTCTGATTTGCTTCTGCCAAAACAAGAAGAAATGACCAGATAGAACAAAAATCATAATAATATCATTAAAGATCTATGGACACAAAGAAAGGTAAAAGAACTAAACTATAAAGAAATGATCTTTTCCAAAATGAGCTAGGATGGGGGTGCCCACACCTGGATGCAGGCCAAAGTCTGGAGGTAAAGGAAGGGGATCCCAGGGGGCATGAAGAAATAATATCTGACGGCTCTCAGGGACCAATAGTCTCCCAGCATTGAAAGCTTGTGATTGAGAAGCTTCATGGTTCTATGGACCCACTGCCTTTAAGGCTTATGAGCTCAGTCTTGTTGTGCTGAGTTCTTGCCAATTTGGGGTCATTAAGATGATGGTGTCAAAATCTTGAGGTCTTTCAGTCTTACTGTCTCTCAGCTTTAAGGTCTAACAGTCTCACAGGTTACAGATCTTGAACACTCCTGGAGAAACAGGCCTGGACTTATTTTCAAACAGAAAGAACTGAGACCGCCCAAAGCTACAACCGGATAGCTCTTCTCCTGGATTTCTGACTCATTTGAAGATTTCCACTCTAGTGTAATACATGAGTGAGGGGCAGGGTTGAAATGCAGAGACCGATTTCTTTGGATTCCTCATGTCCAAATTCTACTTCCCTGCCAGAGAAATTAAATATGCAGCCTTCTCCCAAAATGATTTGACTCTTTTTTTTGGATCAAATGTATCAGTCTGTCACACAAACCACATATACCCATTATTTCAGTCTCTACTGTTCTTTTAGACCCAATGTCCAACATACAATTTTATAAAATTATAAGATAGGCATTAAAGCAAGAGGATATGACACAGCTTAAGAGAAAATCATTGAATAGTAAATAACAATATAGATGCTGGTATTATCAAAAACTTAAAATAGTTATTAAATGTGCCAACTATATTAATGATCTTCTTTGATATTTTTCTATTTATTTTACTCCTTCAGATTTTATAAGCCCTGTAATACATGCCAGTGATTTTTCCTTTAAATAGTAAATAATATTTTAAAGAACTATAAAAGGAAAAATTTTCTTATATTATGGACACACATTTGAAAATATCTTTTATTTGCTGAAAAATGGACATTTTGGGGCAAGAAATGGGGCATTTATGGAGAAATTCACAAACAGTGAAAAAAAGTCAAATGAAAATCCTGGATTGATAAAAGAAGAAACTGAAATGGCAATTTTACTGGATCAGATTAATCGCAGTTTGGACAAAATAGAAAAAAGAGATTATAACCTTACAGAAAGATGAGTTAAGATCATCCAAACAAAAACACAGAAAAAAAGAATAAGATTTTTTTAAAAAAAGGATAGAACCTCAGCAACTAAACAAATATGTTTAAGCCCTCAAATAAAGTATGTGTTTAGAGTTCCAGAAGGAAAAAGAGAAAACAGGCAGAAAAGGTAATTAGAGACTATCAACTAAGATTTTTCCAAATTTGAGTTTAAAAAGTGGTGACCAGAAATGCAGGAGGCTCATGAGCCCAAGGAAGCTGCCACGGGCACATCTTGATCAAACAACCAAAGACCAGAGAGAAAGATAAAGTATCTGGGCAGGGGAGGCATGTTAGGTGTGGCTAGTAGTGGTAACATGCTCCCACGCAAGACAGTGGAAGGACATCTTAAGAGTGACAGAAGGGGCAGCCTCTCACTAAAAAAACAAAACAAAATGCCGTAGAATGTTTTTCAGGTCAGGGAAATTAAATAACCCGGGAATTTACATATAGAGGAAGATATAAAGAACATAGAAATAAGAATATATCATTGGATATAAAAGGCAAAATTTTCCTTTTAAAAATTCTGTGGAACTCAGCTTACCAATGAAAGGAAAATATTAATAATATATTATGGATTTGTAAAGTCTGAAAAGAAACACATCACAATACTATGAAAAGAATGAGAGTGTATGTTTTAAGTTATACGGTTACAAAAGCTTTGTAAGAGACGTCTACATTAACTCAGGGGAGGCTGAGGCAAGGTAAAGATACAGATTAGAATCTGTAAAACAAGGTGCTACAAAGGAGAGAGAAAGGGCCAGAGAGAACGCTAGGGGAAGAGGCAGAAGTTAATACTACAGCCCGCCAGATTCCCAAAGAAGATACAAAGGAGCAGGAGGAGTGAAGAACAGAAGGAGCAAATAAAACAAATTAGAACAACTGTAGATTAAACCCAACCATATTGATAATTACACTGAGACGCGCCAATTAAGAGAAAAATGTTGTCGGGTTGACGGAAGAAGCAAGGCGTAACTATGTACTCTTTACACAAGAGACATTTTAAGTATAAAGACACAGCAGAAAGTAAAAAGTTGAGAAGGGCTATCCCACCCAAACACCAAGAATAAGAAAATCAGTTTGAATATCAGATAAAAAACACATTTCCAGTCAAGGAGAAGTACTGGGGTGGTTTTACCAAGAGAAAAGACGGTGTCCTTACACAACTACACAAATATAACAAAATGATTGAGCTATGTACTCTAAGTTGTACACACTGAAATTGCATTCTTTAAATGAGTAAATTACATGGTTCGCAGCATGCCTCAATAAAACTGCTACAGAAGAAGAAAACTAACCTGCAAGTACACTGAACTGATTCTTGCTGACTAAAGCACAATGCTATGGTTTCCCCAGTTCAGGAAGTTTTCTGCTGCGGTCATAGAATGTTTTATATAGAATTGGTCAAAAGCTCCCAAATGTTAAAATGTTTATTCCTAGAGGCATCCATCCTTAGGAGATGCCCATGTTGATATGACATGCTTTTTCATCTATTCATTCGTTCTTAATCTAGGTTATACTATATATGGTATTGAAAATTATTTTATGCACCTGATATCATGCTCAACTTTGTTTAAAGTGTTAACAAAACATGTTTGCCTTTATATTTGGTCATACTGTAATCTTGTCTAATTGTTAAAATTCTTAGCAGAAGAGAAACTGTTTAGTGGCCCTAAGTTTCTGTCACCCCAATATACCACTTCTGTGCAGTATGAATTTGCCACTCTTTGTACCTGGAGCTGGAGTCCTTTCCTCAGTGTCTTGAATAAAGATTGGGACTGTGACCTGCTTGGACCAATAGAAGTATTGCTTTGTAGGTTCTAGTGCCTGGCTTTCAGGAAGGCTTGCACAGAGGCCACTAGGTGTGTGTGGCTGTTCAGTCTCATGGAGAGTGGGATATTGTATGAAGGGCACTCAAAGCTCCCCGGTCTGAAGCAGTACCAGCTTCCGTACAGTTGATGGAGGCCATCTTGAGCCTTCCAGCCACTGACTTCAGCTGAATCAAGTCTTACGAATGACCTGAGACGAAACTGCTGGGGTGGATGCTCAGACAACCCATGGCACTGTGAGAATTTAAGAGGCTGCTGTTTTAAGCCATGAAGTTTTGGGGTGTTTCACTATATGGCAAGGTTAAATGAAAGAGAAATAGCTACTGGGCAATGGGTGCTGTATATAAAAGACCTAGAACATATTCCAGAGGTAGGCTGACTGGAAGATAGTGGGCTTGTGCTCTGTGCTCCTCCATTACCCTCCTGGATGGTGAGGCTGGCTGGAAGAGTATAAGAGCAATAGGAACCCCAAGACCCCAGCCCACCCAGGATATGCCTGGAGCTCAATGAGATGGGTGAAGTCAGAAGTCAGACACTGGAACTTTCTGAAATGATAGCAACAGAAGTGAAAAAACAGGTGGAAAAGACTATCAAGAAAATGATCTCTCAGGTACGAAAAGAAATGATGCTTAACATCAAAGATACTAGAGAAGGCCGCTAGGTGTGTGTTGCTGTTCAGTCTCATGGAGAATAGATGACCTTGGAAAAAGGAGGTAACAAAAAATGCCCAGGATAGGAAAGAAATGGAATCCATGACACAGATACAGAGATCCAGGAGATTAAAACCTCCATTGAAAGTATATGCAATGGATTGAACCAAGGAAAGGATAGAATTTCAGATTTTGAAGACAGCATTGCAGCTAGAGATCATGAAAAGAAAGATATCTCAAAAACAGCAAGAGACCATGAGAAATCAACCCAAACGCTACAAGACAAAGCAAAGAAAAACAACACAAGGTTTATTGGGGTCAATGAGAAAGCTGGGGACAGCACACATGTAATAAGAATCATAATATATATGCACCTAATGCAGGAGCACTCAGCTATGTAAGACAGTTATTGGTAGACTTGGAAAACGCAGTGAGCAGTAACACAGTTGTAATGGGAGAGAACAATACCCCGTTGTCATAGAGAGAGAGATCAACTAGAGAGAATATCAATACAGAAATATCAGAGTTGAACCAAACCTCATATGGACTTAATAGGAAGAAGCCATACCCCAAGGCTACATGCCAGGGGCCCAGAGAGATCCGGTGAGCCCAGTGATGGCCCAGAGGAGAAGCCATGCACCGAGGTCCTGCCACCGTTGGAGAAGCATCAGTGAACCACTGCCCTGCGCCTCTCCACCACTCTAGGAACCCAGGCACTGTGTCCAACCACTACACCCAGGGACTGGCAGCCAAGGCAGGAAGCACCTGGGATGCAGCAAAGGGCTGTTTCAGAGGAGAACAGGAAAATGTCAAGATGAAGCAGCAAAATACAACCTCAGACCTCCAGCCCACACAGAACAGGTTCGAGAGACACAGACACAGCAGAAATTAGAAATCGCACACCTGAAATTTCTGAAAAGATAACAACTGAAGTAAAGAAGGAACTTAGTTTTTGTATTGTTTGGTTAATTTTACATGCCTATTCCTGACAGCTACTTTGAAGATAACAAGAGGCATTATGTTAGCCATTGTTAATTTCTTATCATCTTCTTTTGAAGTCTTGATGGTTTTCATCGTTTTGTTTTGCTTGGGTTTATTCTGTTTTATTTTGTTTGGTTTTATTCTCCAAAAACAAATAAACAAACGCTCCCTAAAATATGTGCCATCAGTTTTGGGCCCAGGTGGCAGGAGGCAGCAGGGAGGGTGTGGAAGAGAAGCAGGTAGAGAAGATGGAGTAATTACAGGAGACAGCCACTAGGGGCTGCAGGGAGCACCGTTAGGAATGAGAGGAGGATTAGCACGCTTATTATCTGTAGCAATCGGTAAGCTTGGATATGTATTTAATTATCTGTGGATATGGACGAGAAAGTTTCCAGGCAAAATGTTGGATGCAATGGTTGTCTTTTTTTCCCTAAGATGCATGAACTCAGAAAGGAACCGTTTCATTTGCGAGGAACCATTAAAAGATGTGTATTAGACTCAAGACATATGGATGTATAATGGTTTTTTTTAAAAATTCAGAACTACTTAAAGTGGTTCTTGGAAGACCCTCTTCTCTTCTCAAGAGACTCATAAAAACCTGAAGGACCCTTTCCCATAGGGGTCTCACACAGAACCCCACAGAGAGAGATGACTCTTACAACAATTAACAATGGGGCCCTGGGAGCATTTAATAGATCCCAATTAAATTCATAGGAGAGCTGTCACAAGTAATGATTCACAAATAATGATTCCTAGGCCTCCTGTCACAAACGACTTTTTATTTTTTTCACACCTCAACTATATTTTATTTTCCAATTATTTATTAATTAGTACATGTTTGCAGTACGTAGTGATTAAATTCATTGTGGGAAGTTTTTAACTTGTGTGCAACACATCTTAATTCTTTTTTATCCTCTTGCCCTTTAATCCCTCTAATTTGTCCCCCTTCATATTTAAAAAAGCTCTATTTACATTTTTTCTTGAATTCTTTTTAAAATCCCCCTTCCTTTTGTCCCTCACCCTTCCGTCTCTTATTCCTCTTCAATTTGAAAAAGATTTCCCTACCCATTATCTGACCTTTATTTTACTCTTTATTTATATTTTTGATTTCTTGCATAAAACTGTGATATTTAAGCTTGTGCATCTGATTTATTTCAGTTAACATTATAGTCTCAAGGTACAGCCATTCACCTACAAATGACTCAAGTTCATCTTTATGGCACAGGGATATTCCACTATATTTAATTACTAATTTTCTTGATCCATTCATCAGTTGGTGGGTATATAGGCTGCTTCCAAGGTTTAACTATCATGAATTGTGCTGGTTATAAACTTGAATGTGCATGTATCACTGCAATGTGATGACTTTAACTCTTTCAGGAAGATGTCTGGAAGGGGAATAGATGTGTCAAATGGAATTTCCACTTTTTGTTTTTGGAAGAATCTCCGTACTGATCTCTATATTGGTTATACTAGGGTACATTCCAACCAACAATATAGAAGGGTCCCCCCACCCCAGCCTTGCCAGCATTTGTCATTATTTGATTTCTTGCCGATAGTCATTCTTTCTGGAATAGGATTGAATTTCAGTGTTGTTTTAGTTTGCATTTCTCTATGGCCAGTGGCACTGAATATTGTTTCATTTATTTTTCACATATCTGTATATCTTCTGAGGAGGGTCTGCAGGATTCATTTCAGTTGCCCAGTTTTTCACTGGGTCTTTCATTTTGGAGGAGGTCTTTCTTGAGTTTTAAAAATATATTTTATATCTTAATTCTCTTAGGAATAGATAGCAACTTTTTTTTCTATTTTGCATGTTGTATCTTCATCCTGTTGGTTGTTTCTTTGATGTGCATAAATATCCCATTTCTTGATTCTTGGTATCATTATTCTCAGTATTATTTCTAGTGCCTTTGGAGTTCTGGTCTCTTTCAGACTTACATATTTTATCTTCAGTAGATTCTCTTTTAACATTTAGATCTTTGATCCATTTTGATTTTAGTTTAGTACATGCTGAGATACATGGGTGTAGACCCAATCTTCTGCATGTGTGTATCCAATTTTCCCAGTGGCATTTATTGGAGACTATCTTTCCTCCATGTTTTTAGCCCTTTGTCAGAGATCAAGTAGTTGAAGTGTGTGGGGTGTTTCTGCTTCCTCTAGTCTGTCCTACTATCCACATTTCTGTTTATGTGCCTGTACGATGCTGTAGCTTTGTAGTATAGTTTCAGATCTGGGGTTGTGATGCCTGTTGTTTCACTCTTGTTACCTAGAACTGCTTATGCAATTCTGGGTCTCCTCTAATTCTATACAAATTTTTAGATTGTTTTCTCTAGATCTGTGAGGAACGCCATTGGTATTTCTCCAGAGTGTTTCAAACCGCTGTACCAAAGGACCACCACCCCACCTTGACTACATGGGAGAGAGTATCAGCTGTGGCCTCCTGTCACCAATAATGATAAACTGGACAAAAGATAAGAGGCAACTCTTTTCAGCCTTGTCTGCAGAGGAGAGGTAGAAATCCATGTTCTGGTCTGCTGAAGTAGTTGGGAGCTGCAGGAGAGAGCGGTGCAGTGAGAGACCCCGGAATTCTACCTGAGGTTTTTTTTTGGGGGGGGGTCTGTGCATAAAAATGGGGCTGCACATGAGGCAGAAGATGGCAACGTCCCCCAGGAAGCAGCTGCTGTCAAGTGGAGAGAAGGTGAGGGGTTTCATGGTGCCGGGAAGCATTGAGGCGGCAGCATGGTATTTTACCGTCCCCGACATTCTGCGCAGACATCAGAAAGACCATGCTTAGGAGTTCTTCCTACTCCTGCTTCCACTCATTTCTTGAAATGCTTCTCTCTGTCTGACATTGCACATCTGTTTCCCCAGTTAATTCTCTGACTCCTCTATGATTATTCTTCCTCTGGCTTACTAAATAAATTGAGCTTTTAGCCACCTTCTCTCCTCTCTATATTAATTTCCTGGGCAATCTCCTTTCAATCCCATGGCTTTAACTACCTCACACCCCAATCTCACTTCAGAACTCCAGTGCTACTACTTCAATTGCTTGTAGACTGCCAAATCTGCCCTTTGAAGCTCAACTCATTAATGACAATTTCTTGAACTTTGTTTACCACTGTACCTCTAGATCTGAGCACAGTGCCAGGCACAATGTGAGACTTACACTTAGCATGGAATTTGGGGGTTCGTTAGGTGTTAAGGGCGCCAGGTGGTAAATCGAATGATGGCCCCTCATTCATTATTTGAGTTACTGCAGGGATACTGGTGGGTAAAGTAAGATAGAAGATGGAGAAAAGGGAGGATGTGGAAGAAGACAAGGGAAAAAGGATAAGAACTAAGTTCAATTTCAAGCATGATGCGTTTGAGACATCAAATGCATTTTAAGACCAAAATAATTCTCCTAGTTCACAGTTGCATTGTAATGTGTCTTGATTTCTCACTGTTGACCAAGTCCACATTGAATTTTCTATCCTGGAATTTAAGACCCTCCACACTTTGGCTGCTATCCAGTCTCTGAAAAGACCTTCTATGATTCCCTTTTACCAAACACCTGCTCTTCATCTTCTGGGCAGGTGGCAGATGGTACCACCCTCTGAGGCTCTCCCTCCACCTGGAGTGCATGCCGTCTCTTCCTGACTTGCCTCAGATAGTATTACACAGTTAAGGTCGTGTTCCCCAAAACCCCAGGCAGAAATACTCCTACCTACGAGGTCTTGTCAATTTCTTTTACGTGTACCAAATGCATAAATTTCCTCCTTCCTTGCATCTATCTATTAAAATATAACTCCCCCTCGGTATCCTAGGGGCTGGTTCAGTGACCCCCTCTCCAGATACCAAACTTAGTAGATGCTCAAGTCTCTTACATAAATCAGTTTTGCTGTGCTTATCATCTGCCTGCATTCTTGCTGGAACTTGACATCATCTCTAGAGGGTGTGTAGTAGCTAATATAATGGAAATGCTTCATGAGTAGTTTTATGCCATATTCTATTATTTTATTATTGTATTTTAAAAAGTGTTTTTTTATCCACAGTTGATTGAATATGCTGGGGAGAATTCATGGGTACGGAGGGCCAGCTGCAGAGAGTTTATTTATTTAAGTTTTTTTTATTTAAAAGAGAAAACACAGAGAAGAAAAACAAAAAGCAAAGGAGACAAACAAACAACAACAACAAACCCAAGACAATAACAATATAGGATTTTGAAACAAGATGATAGGAATTTAACAATGGTTGATATGTTACATATTGTTGTCTTCAAAAGAGTTGCTTAGATTACCAGATATAGACATGCAACGTTGATCTAATCGTATGAGTATTAACTGTTCTTTTCCAAGAACTAACAGAATTCATAGTATAGTCATCTTAGCTGTCATATATATATATATATATATATATATATATATATATAAATTTATGTCTTTTTCCTTTTCCCTTCCTTCTTTCCTCCTTTCCCTTATCCCAGTTACTTTTCCCCTTTGAGCTGTTTCTTACCCTTATGCAGTATTTATTGTAGATTTTTGGATCTTATTTGCTTTTTCAGTTTCTTACACTAGGGAGACAATATAGTATTTACACATGTGAGTTTGATTTATTTCATTTATGAGTATGGCCTCAGGTCACATCCATTTGCCTATAAAAGCCTTGATCCAATCCTTCTTTATAACTGAGTAGTACTCCATTGTATAAAAAAATCACATCTTTTTTATCCATTCCTCAGCTGATGGTTATTTGTGTTGTTTCCAAGATTTGGCTGTTACAAACTGTGCACATAAAACTTTAGTGGTCAGAGACCATATTTTGTTTATACTTTCAATCCCACCAAGTAACTAGCTTCTCATATGACATCATTTAAGTACTTAATAAATAATTATTTTAAAAATCAAGGAATATGTTAGAGATAAGAGAATAACTGCACACAAGGAGGAATGAATGGATGACGTAACTGGTGATAACTACTGTCTGGTTATTTTATGTACGTGCCCTTCTGTAAGTGCTTAGTATCTGCATTGTATGTGTCCACAATGAATTGAGCGTGTGTTCATGAGAAGCAGCTACCAAAGTTTAAGCTGTTTGATTTTAGACTTGGAGTTTGTGGCTGTTGCTCCCTACTAGAGTCTGTGCCATTTAGTAGAATAGATAGAGTAAAAATAGAAGCCAAGTGAAATGCTCCTACTTTACCAGGCTCACTATATATAATTATTAATGCTTCCTGATGCTACTTATTCTTGCTATATATTTGAATGTGAATACATTGATGAAAGCAGGAAATAAATTTGTAATCCCATTGTTCCACTAACATTTATTATATGTCTCTAGTTACAAAATAAGTATATGTTCATTGTATAAAATTTGCAAAATCCACAGAAACATGAAGATGATTAAAACCATTTAGAAAGTCCAGAATAGAAATCTGTTAATTCACTGCTGTAGATTCTTTTAGAATAGTTTTCTAAGTATGAGATAATAGCATCTTCTAACTTGTGGTCTTTCTCTTAATATCTTTCGAATATGTTCTGTGTAATTAGGCATCCTACATAGAATGTCACTTTTTGTAGCTGTGATTTATGCCATCATATCCACATATCATATAGTCAATTTGCAATTGTTGGCCATTAACCTGTTTTGAAGATTTTGTAATTATAATAACTGTGTGACAAACAATCAGGTACCAAGAAGTTTTGGACCTTTCTCATTGCAGTTTGGTAAATTCTAGCTATGGAATTGCTGAGTCAAAGAATGCTCCCAGGGCCGAGGATATAGCTCAGTGGCACGTCGCCGACCTGGTAAGCACAAGGTCCTGAGTTTGATTTCCAGTATAATAAAAAAAAAAAAAAAGAATACTCACAGACTATGACCTTTCACATGTACTATCCTAGCTTGGCAGAAGGAGTGTTACTTTGTTTGGTCCATTTGTTTTATTTTTAAGCAACTTACATTCCTAACAATGTTGTATGAACTTTTCTCTTGCCTCATTTCCCCTTTTCCAGTTTTATAGGTGCAACATTTTATCTCATGGTTGTTTAACTTAGGCTTATGAGAGTACTTCTTTGTTGTACTTTTTCCTATATTGTAAACCATTTATACTTCTTTTCTTGCACTCAGTTTATATCCTTTTTTCCCTCTGTATTGATGCTTTTAAAAGCTATTGGTAAAGATACTAACCTTTGACAATATTCTGTAATATTTTCCTTGGTTTTGTATCCCTGCAAATTTCATTTACACTGATTTTTTTACATGTAGGGTGGTCTTTTTTTTTTGTACCAGGGATGGAACTCACGACCTCAAGCTGGCCAGGCAGGTGCCTACACGGCTGAGCTAAATCCTTGGCCCAGGATTGTCATTTCATGTTGTTGGAAACATCATTCTTTTCTGTTGTGAGCCAGCCTACATCAGTATACAGATTTATATGCTTTTTATTTCCTTTTAAAGGCCTTTTATTTCACTTTAAATCTTTTAACCTTTCAATTTATCGTGATAACGTTGTGAGATAAGATTACAAATTTGTTTTTTCACAAGTAATTCTCTTACTACTGCTAAGATAACCCTCTTACTACTATTACTGAATATCCCTTCCTTGGGACAACTAAAAATGTCACTTTTTATCATATATTAAGTTCTTACATGTATCATTAATCTCCAATAGATTTTCTATTTTGTTTCTTTTATCTGTTTATCCATGGGCATGTTATTCATTACAGTGGAATAATAATGTGTATACATATTTACTTATGTAATTCTACCCTTATTATTATTCTTTTTATAAGATTTATCTTTATGAACTTAAATTTAACTCTGCATCTGCCCCATTTATTTTTCCAGATAAATTTTAAAAATAATTTACACAAGTTCCCAAAAAGTCCTTATAGGTTTTATTGGAATTCCAGTAAGATTCATAATAGAAATAGTGGCTGACAACTTATAAAATGTTACATGATTTTATTCCAATTTTATTTAGTTAGTTAACTTTATTTGCATTCCAATTTTTAAAAAATATATTTATGGCTAGAAATATCATTGTGTTATTGCCATCGTGGTTGGAATCATAATTCACTGAATTTTCTAACAGTGTATTATCACTAGTAAAATGTAAATTGGAATGCTGTCTCACTCATGAGCACGGGAAGCCTCTATTGTATTAAAATCTTCCATTATTGTATTGTAAACTTCTATCTGCATGAGTTATGCGCATTCTAGATAATCTATAAAATACGTTGTGAATGGTACCTCGTTTGCTCATTTACTTTCTGTTGGTGTTACTGTCTAGAAGAACTACAGAAGTCTGAACTCTCGTCAGTTCTAAAAGCTCTTACTAGTTTTTCTGTGCGGATGATCAGCAAAATATTGATAGCTATGATTTTCAACCTTTTACATTCAGTATTGTTAAAAATAGCAGTAGCGGAGAAAATGCTTGTTTTACTCCTGATCTCGAAGGGAGTATATTCCTAAGATTTTCATTGAGTGTAATGTTGCTTTAGGATTTTATCAAGTTAAGGTAGTTCTTTTCTATTCCCAGTTCGCTAGGAAACTTTTAAGAAATCACAAATAAGTAGTTCAATTTAACTTTATGAGCTTAAATCAAACTCTGCATCTGTCCTTAATGTGGTAAATGACACTAATAGACTCTCTGATGTTAAATTACTCTTATTTTGTAGGATAAACCTTATTGATCAGGGTGTACACATGGGGTGTAATTAACTAATATTTTCTTTAGAATCTGCATACATAAGTGCATATGTGATAATGTTTATCATTCCTTGTACCACCCTCACTTTATTTTGTTGATATTGTCTAGAATTTTAAATTCCATATTATAATGGTTATTTGGTAAACCTGTAGTCCTTCACTTATATTATACCACTATCCTCAATTTATTTCTTTCCTTGATGGAATGATTTCTGAAGTGTATTCACCAGAAGGGATTTGTAACAGATCCTTTTATTTGTAAAATATTTTTATTACATGCTTATATCTAAAAGGATGCTTCTGTTGATATAATAAAATAAATTCTAGGCTTTAAGAATTTTATTTAACATTTTGAAAATATTTCTTCATTGTTATCTGCCTTTGGTTCTACAATTTAGAAGTCTGTTGTCAAACTGATTCTCATTTCTTTTTTCTCTTTTTTTTCTTTCTTTTTGCTTGGTACTGGGGTTTGAACTCATGACCTTGTGCCTACCAGGCAGGTGCTTAAGCCATTGAGCTAAATCTCCAGCCTGATTCTCATTTCTTGATAGGGGATCTTTTTTATTTTTTTTTCTGGAAACTTTGTGAAATATCTCTTTGGTTTCACCAATTTTACAGTTTTAAGATGTGAGTGTTCAGTGGTCAGGATTATTCTGTACTCTTTTCAACATGGAAGTTTTATTTTTGAAATCTGGAAATTTTAGTTGTTTATTTAACAATTTCCTCCCAAATGTGTTTGCTTTTTCTCTCCCTTTCTAGCATTTCTAAATATATACTTTTAGGGTTTTTTTTAGTACTTTCTTGGTGTCTTCTGGGAGTTTTTAAAATATGATCTTCTTAAAATGGTTACATGTTTCCATTCATATTGTTAACTGAATTCTTTCTTTCAATTTTATTTTCTGTACCTATGAATCTAGACATTTCCCCCCACACTTCTTCCTCCTGGAAAGCATCTTTTCTTTGCATTCCTCTTTCGTGTTTTGAACAACCTCCCTCATCTCATTTGTGAGATTTAACCAATATATTTAAATTCTCCTCGTGTTCTTCCACTCTCTCTTTGTCTTAAATTGTGCAAGTCTGGACGTTCTTATACATGTTGCAAAACTGTCTTGTGATTGTCTGGCACCCTCACCATTTTGGGGGGTTTTTGATCATCTTGGTTCATGATACAAACCCCAGGGGGCGAGTTTAGAGTTCATACTGAAGTTCGCACTGCCTCCTGGGGATAAAAGCTTCAGTTCCATACTTTCTATCTATGGTTTCCTCTGCCCTGGAGCAGCCTTGTCAGGAACTGTGATGGCCTGGCTGTTGAGATATAGGTGGATGGCAAGATAAGAATACTCAGGCAAAAGCCTTTGTGAACTGCACTCCATTCTGGACATGCTGAGTTATGACCTTGGTTTTCACATACTTCTGTGTATTAACCTACTTCTTCTTACTGTAACAAAGCACCTGAGGCAGGCCATTTTTGAAGAGGAGGTTTATTGAACTCACACTTTGGGGTGTTTAAGGACATGAGCTTGGCTTTGGTAAGAACCTCTTGGTGACAGCAATGTGACAAAACTCATGGATGGGAATGCATGTGGGAGCAACAGATCACATAACCAGACTCTCACAACTCACTCTGGAAAGGACACTAATCCCATCTGTGAGCAACACGGAGGACCTCACCTAACGCTTTACCGCTCACCTCTCCGAGTACCAAGTTTCCAACACACTAATCTTTGGGGACGTCCTCAGACCACATCACAGGAGTCATCCTTGCTAGGCGTCTGTTGTGATGTGTGACATTCAGTCTCACAACAATGAAGGTATTAGCCTTGGAGGAACAAAAGGCAGACTTAAACAACTTCCCTACTGACTGACATACTCACCAAGATCTCAATTACTAGTGTCGCTCTTGTAATTAAGAAACAATATCCATTTGAACTAAAGTTATTAATAGTCTGAAATCTTGACACAGTGCTCATAAGTGAGTTTGAGTTATATGTTCTTTTCTTGTTTGATTTTTGTATAGATTTGGTCAATTATGTATTAATCCTAGAAAATAAATTATATAGCTTCCTCCATCTGCTGAACTTAACTTATATAAGAAATATTTGTTCCTCAAGGGCCTGGAAAAACTAGCACATAAAACCATTGGTTTGGTAGGCTGTTTTTTTTTGTGTAAGAAGAAACTTATTACTAGTTAAACTACTTCAAAGGATAATGATGAGTTTTTAATTTTTTGAGATAATTTTGAGAACTTAGATTTTTCTAGAAGTTTACTTAGTTCATCTACTTCAAAATTTATTGATAGAAAGTTATTCATAATGTCTTTATAATTTTTGAAAAATTCTATTACATATGTGGCATTCCTTTTATATATTAGCACTCTTGTGATCTTTTCATTGATATATATCTATCTGTCTATGTATATTATCCATGCTGTCTAACCCTAAGTACTATATATCTATACTTATATATCTTTATACAGATATAAATTGGTATATATCTATATAGTTGATATGTATCTAGATAGATGTCTAGTATTTAATTCTAATATATAATAAACACTTAAGAACTTAATGTAAGTATCACCAAAAAGATATATCTCTGTGGATTCCTTCCCTACTACATTCTTCCTGTTTATCTTCGTCCTGGAAATTATCTCTAATTGTGATCTTATATTTTGAGTTCTTCTGCTTTTAAAATTGTTTTACCATGTATATATGGATGCCTCTACAATAAATTATTTGATCTTGCTTGATTTTGTCTATATAAGAAGAATATCTTGCTATAAGTAGTCTTTGAGGGAGTTGCTTTTTCACACAATATTTGACAATTCATCCAAGTCATTGTATGCAGGTACAGTTTTAAAATTTTCTTTATTGTGACATATTCCACCGTATGAATATACATGCTTTAGCTTTTCCCTGATGATGGACATGTAAGCTAGTTCCAATGTTTTGATAGCATGAACTGTGCCGTTATGATGTTTTTGTATGCATCCCTTAAAAACACATGTGCTAAGCTTTTTAAAATTCTGTATCTTTTTACTGAGTTGTGGGGGATGAGAATTTTATATAGTAATGTCAAAATGTTATTTAAAATGACTATCAATTTATACTGACAATGGATAAGCATATGTGATCCAACTGACATATTTTGACCAGAAGTCAATATAATCAGATATTTTCAATGTTTACAAATAAAATCAATGAAAAAAATGGCATCTTATTTTGTCTGGATTTGAATTTCTCTGATTACTAATGTGATTGGAAATCTCCCATTTTCTTTATTATATTTGTTCTTATAGATGTTTCTCATTTAGCGAACTACCTGTTCAAGACTGTACTTATGATCCACAGCCACTAGGACTTAACAACCTGTCTTTTTTTTTTTTTTGGTACATTTCTGTGCAGCTTGTTTATAGAGATTCAGTGTCCTTTCTGTACAATATATCTTATTATAGTACTGTAGTTTTTGCTGACTGTACTGTATAGTACAGTACTATAATTTTATATTCTGTTACATATTACAGTACTGCATGTAAAAGTTATGCAAATAAAAATAAAGTAATGATGGTGAATTTCCTTTGACTATACCTTTGGTCTGAATATTGTAATGTACATACTCTATACAATTCCTCATGTGGTCACCAATTCACTTAACCACCTACTCATGGGAATGGAACTTGGTTGTTAAATGAGGAATGCCTATATATCCTCTTCTATGAAACTCAAAAAATGTATTTTTCCAATTGGACTGTTTGTTTCTTACTGATTTATGAAAATTTTAACAATATGTTCTCAATATTTGGTCAGTTTTATGAATATTTTTATCAGCTTATAATTTGATTTTTTATTTTTTAAAGGTGTCTTTTTTCTGAGAAGTTTAAAAATTCTTGAAGTAGTTGAAACTGTCAATCTTTTCTGAGTTTAGTGCTTTTAGTGTATTATTTAAGAAATCCTTGTCACAAGGCCAGAAAGAAATTTATCTAACTTTTCTGTTAAAGTTAAAGGTCCACTTTTGATATTTATATTCTTAAACTAGTTTTCTTTATTTCTTGTACTCTCTAGTTGCAAAAGTTTTATGTAGTTTGCTTTGCTCAATTTTGGTGCATATCTGCAAACCAAGCGTTCATGTATTTCTTTAGCATGGGAAAACTCTCAGCTACTGTTCTTTTTTAGATAGTCTGTTTTTCTTTCCTATATTTTCTCCTTCAAGAAATATTTAATGGAAATTAGAAGTCCTCTATTAATGACTTTTAATAGTTCTTTCCTTCTTCCTTTCAATTTGTTGATACTCTCTAAGTCCAGTCGAAAGATTAGCTTATCATTAAATTCATTAGATTGACAACTATATATTCACTTTATGATTTCAATTGTTTGGAGGGGTACTGGAAATTGAACTCAGGACCTTGTACTTGCCATCGGGCAATGTGCCATTGAGCTACATCCCTGGCCCAGATTTTGACATTTTTAAATGTTCACTTCCATCTGTTTTACATCTGTTTTATTTTATAACTTTGTTCTTTTTTGTAGATACTACTCCTTCATTCATCTCTTTGAAATTCCTAAACATACTTATTTTGAAGTCTGTTTCAGATTCTTTTTCTGTCTTACCTGTAGTGAATTTATAATCCGATTGTTGATTTTGTTGGGTTTATCTTTTGCTTTATGTGAAGTACGTTGTTTAGGCTCACTCTTCGTGACTATTTTTCTCTTCTTGTTTTTTCTTGAGCTTATTTTCCATGTAGTGATTTTGAAATGACAATCCCCAGGACTCCCAGAACCCAGAATCTTGGCTTATAATGGTAACCTAGGATCAAATTCTGCAGTAAGACTGGGCGTGTCACTTTTTTTTTTTTAACCAGGCTGGCTAGTAATCTTAGTTCTTTTCCTGTCTTAAAACCCTGGCTGTTTTCTTTTGCCTTTCCTATCCCAAAAGGCATTTACTAACAACTTTTAGGAAGCCTGGAAATCAACCCTAAAGTACACTTCTTCTATAATTTCTTAGGTCTTAGAGTCAAGAGTGAAATATTATCTCTCATCTCCTCCCATTTTAGGTGAGGAATTTTGCTTATAAATTCCCTTTCTCTTTAACTTCTTGGTTAAGCTAATATGACTGGGGGTTTTAAAGCAGATTTATTGGTCTCAGTTTATTATTTAAATGGTTAGCTTACCTCTTAAATTTGAAATGAGCCAGTATAATAGAATAGTAAGAATTATAAATTTCTAGATTTCTATAAATACAGTACTGGTGATAATAAAGAAACTGAAGATATTGGAGGAGACCACCAGTTTCCTTATAGCTAAATAACAATTGCAAAAGAAAGAAAATGGAAAACAAAAGGGTCATAACTAAAGCATGCAATCTTTGATGGTCTTTTCAACGGTTATCTTCCTTTGAGTGCGACTTTTAAGCTTATACCCTGGTTATAAATCACTTACCCTGTAGACACTGGAAACCCTCATGAGGATGGAGAGGTTTAAATGTCAAGCACTGTGTCTCTAAGCACAGAGTTTGACCAAAGCCAAAACCTTCATGGTCTACACTGCCGTGGGTTACATGAGCTATGGAGACAAACAGAACCATCCACGTGTTCTCCTGAAGCACACCTTCGGTGCACTGTATTCTGCCTTCCTCACCACCGCGCAGCTGCTGCTGCTCCTGTCCAAGGCACTGTGCCCTCCATGTTGCCAAATCCAGCACTCTTCTCACTCCACTAGATTTCTCTCTAATGTTTAGGAAAGCTGACCACCTGTCTTTCTTAAAATGATTTCCCTTTGTTTTGATAAGATTGAATTCCTCTTTTCCTTTTATTTTTTTGGCTACTCCTTTACTTGTGGACCCATAAATACTTGAATTTAGGAGCTATTTCTGACTCATGTGCTATCAATACTTGTGCCTCATGAAATCTTAACCTATAGCTTTTTAAAAAATTTTATTTAAAGAGAAAAAAAAGCAAAACAGAAAAAAGGATGGAAATAATACAAAATTTCAAAAAAAAGGCAAGAAATCACTAGTTGATAAATTACATATTGTCCTCTTAGAAATAGTTGTTCATGTTACAAAATTAAAGCATACAAAGTGGACTTTCAAACAGTGAAGCTGCAAACAGTTCTGTTCAACGATCCAACAAAAATTTAGTAATACGGTTATCAATCCTACACACTTAAACATACGTGCAGTTATATCTTTTAGAGCACTTTCTTTTCCTCCTTTTGCTTTTTAAGTTCATTATCTGTTTAGCTATACCATGTTTCAGCTTGCTCAGTACCTTACTGATCTTTTTTGATGTTATTTCCTTTTTAATCACCTTATATAATTCTGTTTTTTTTTTTGAAGGTAGTAGAAATACAACAGAACAAGACAGAACAAAGCCAATTGAGACAGTGCAGTGAATTTGATACAGAACTTCACAGCAGGTTACCGGGATAACAGTAATAGATACCATCATATATCTCATTATCTTCACAATAGTTGTCTAGTCAATTAAGTATAGCAAAATCAAACCAAAGACAGAACATTATAAAATCAATTGAAAGAGAATATTTAATAGAGCAAAACAAATAATCATAATGAAACAAAACTGAAAACAACACTTGCTTTCAAAGAGAAGATAGAGGAGACCCCCTATATTTGCTATGTGGCATACAATCATCCTGCCAAGAGATGCTCAGACCTCTGTCCCCAGTTGCTAAATGGGGTGGGGGGTGTTTGGAGGGAGTTGGGATGCTTGATTCCAAGCCCGCACACCGGGAGGTTCAAGAGACACTACAGTGTCTCCTTCTGACTCACGCCGGAGGAAGGTGCTTACCAAGAGTGGGTGAATTGCTTCTTTGTGCAGGCTCCTGGGTTCTGCCCTGGCTGTGGCCAGATCTCTGGGGCCTTTCTCTGGTTCTCCTCCTGGATCACGCTGCAAGGAGGTGCTTACCAAGAGGGTGGGCGAATTGCTTCTTTGTGTAGGCTCCTGGGTTCCACCATGGCTGTGGCCAGGTCTCTGGGGCCTTTCTCTGGTTCTCCTCCTGGATCACGCCTGAGGAAGGTGCTTACCAAGAGGGAGGGCGGGTGAATTGCTTCTTTGTGCAGGCTCCTGGGTTCCGCCATGGCTGTGGCCGGTTCTCCGAGGCCTTTCTTTGGTTCTCCTCCTTACCTTATAGCTTTAGATAACACGTAATGAGGATCCTCAAAGTTGATCTTCAGCTCTAAGCCCTCTCCCAAGCTGCAAACTCATAGATGTAATGACCTGCTTGATATCACTATGCAGATACGTAATAGATGCCTTAAACTTAGCATGTCAGAAATGAACCATAGCTCATCAACCACCAAACCATTCCTTACCAATTCTTACCTTCCCTTAGTAAACAATTCTGCCATCCAGCTTTTGAGCCAGAAATCTAGGAAGGGATCTTGCTGAACTCCAACATCTAATCTGGCAGAATTCTTATAAAGTATTGCTGTAATCCATCTGCTTCTCTCTGTTCCCACCAGCATATGGAGTTTAGCCAAGGTCATCTCCTGTTTGGACCACAACAAGAGATTCTTGCTGGTCTCCCTGCTTCCTGTATACCTTTACTCCAGTCTTCTTTCCATGGCAGGCAAAGAAATCTTAGAATATGAGCCACACTGTGTTGTTTCCCAGCTTAAGATGCTTGGTGATTTCCCAGTGTGCTTAGAAAAAGTTTAGACCCTCTTAACCTGGCCTCATTCACCAGCCTCATTTTATACCATTCTCCTTAGATCCTTTCTCTTCCTCAAATTTGACAAGGTTTTCTTGCATTAAGATTCTTTTTATTTGCTTATAGGTCCCTTCCCTGGCTCTTTGAAGGTCTCCATGGAAATATGACACTCTCAAAGATATTTTCTCTGGCTACATTAACCAAAGTAACCTGCAGCTTATTTATTTCAGTTAATATTTTCTTTTGTCCCTTTGTAGTAGCACAATAAATTGCCAGGCTTGTTCATTTACTATTTATCCCTGTCCATTAGAATGCAAATTACATAAGGGGAGAGAATTTGAATAGCTCATGATGTAACCTCATAGCCCAGAACTAAGGTGACCATATAATGTATTTTCCAAATTGAGACACTTGGTTGTCTGAAAATAGCACAATGAATAGGACGCACGTATAAGGGACTATCTTGATTAAACTGGGATGTATGCTTATTGTACTTAGAGCATTAACTGACATCTTGTGAGTTCTCAGTAATGAACTATTAAAAATTATTGCAGAGTCACATAATGCTAAGTAAAAGAAGCTGATCTGAAAAAGTGGTATATGGTATTACTCCATTTATATGAGATTCTAGAAAGAGGTGGCAAGCATCTGGCATTGCCAGGAGCCAAGAAAGGAAAACAGAAGGGATGAAAAGCTAAAGCCAGGGGAGTCTTCAGCACGGTGCATCCGACCCATGTGATAATATATGGTGAATACATGCATCCTATGTTTCTCAAAACCCATAGAACTTTACAGAAGAAACAGCGAACCTCAGTGTATGCATACTTCTAAAAATCACAAAGGAGTTCAGGGAATCTCAGAACTGAGTAAATAGTTCAGCTGTGTTACAAATGTACACAATAACCTCACTGAAGGAAGCAGAAAGGGTTAGGGTGCCCAAGAAAGTGCTGATCTATGTAACTCTGGAAATGAGTGGAGACTGTGAGATGAAACTATAGGAACCAAACACAATATTCTTTGTTGGTAAAGTCATTTCTTGTAGGGGTATGAATGAACCATTTGAAAACCATTGTACCTATATTATACAATGGAACAATTTAGTATAAATGCATGACAAATGGTGTGATCCAGGTTCTCACTGTTAAAATGGAAAAGCACAGATAAGCAAAGGGAAAACTAGAAGGATTCGTGTAGTACTGGATTACATTTGGAGATACCAGTACAACTCCTGTTTAGTTCAATCTAGATACAAATATATAGAGACAGACAGACAGATATAGGTATAGATATAGACATAGATATTTACCAATGCATGTGCATAAATCGGTTAGTATAAATGTATATATTCCCTTACTCTGTCAGCTAAGAGAATATTATAGTAGAAATGAGCACACTCAGTACAAAGATCTTAGTTTCTAGTACCTTCTCCAATAAAAGGGATCAGAGTTATCTGGAAAACTGACAGCTTTTAGGTCTGGGGCACGGAATATATAAGTTGAGGCTGGAGTATCTAGCAGTTTCAGAAAGTATTGCATGGTACACACACACACACATACACACACACAGAGTGTCTGACACGTCAAAGAAACAAGAGCTAATCTGAAAGTGCTTTTGATGGTCAAAACTGAAATAATATGAATAACAAAGTAAATAATGCAGTATTAAAATATAAATCTAAAGTACAGGGTAACTGTTCATTAGTCCATAGTGATATACATAAGTTATTTAATAAATTTGTAAATGTGGACAAAGAGACAGTTCTTTCCTGCACAAGGTTTCCAGATAATGTAGGTACACAGTCCCCTACTGGAGGAGGAAGACCACAACCCTTTATTCCGTAGACACAGGCTACATGTGGTGATTTGTTTCCAAAAGTACAGTATAGAAAGAGGGAAAACTGACTTTACAATGGAGAAACATGACAAAGCCTACCTTTCTAAAAAGGCAGCTGAACCAAATGATAGAAGTCAACCTCCACAGTGATAAATGGCGTCGTGAGAAGGTATCTTTGAGAATATATGATGAGAATCCCTCCCCAGACCCATGAGGGTATTCACTATGATCAAAACATTGCACACATGTGTGTGCACACACATGCACATACATGCACACACACAAAGAATATTTTATACAGTGCCTAACCTATACTTATCACAGCTATGAAAAACAAGGAAAATCCGAGAAACTTAGCACAGCCCAGAGGAGCCTAAGGAAGCGTGCAGACTAACATAGCATGTTATCCTGGAGGATAGCCTGGGACACAAAAAGAGCATTAGGTAGCAACAAAGGAAATCTGAATAAAACGCAAAAATGCCAGGTTATTCTGGGAATACAGACAGGGGTGATTGACTTAGGCTGGTGAAGGATGGGTGTGGGGGCGGTTTGTTGAGGACGATGTACATGAACTAAAGCTTGAATGGTAGCAGTTACCAAGCACAAGGGGGGATTCTGGGTTGGAGCAAGCTGAAGAATGTTCCGGAAACAGGTATAGCATGTGAGAGGACTCACAGGCAGAAAAAAGCATGTTACATTAAAGAAAAAGAAATAACCCCAATGTCTTATGAATCATCACACTTCTTCTTTACAAGAGCTCCTGAAGGGGTCGTTATCTTCACACGTCAGAGCCCAGGAAATCAAGGCTTGCAGAGACAGGATTGTTCTCCATGCCACTGAGCCGACTCTTGGTTAGAACAGAAGTGGGATCCGAGCTCATCAGAGTCTAAATCCCATATCCTTCCCTCTCCTGCTACTTCTCACTTTCCCAAGAATCCTATAAATATAAGATGTGGATGGGGGTTCCTCACTTCCGAAAATGACCACCACTGAGTCACGAGGAGCCAGCATGCGAAGCAGCACGGGGGCTGGGAAGGGTCAGCCGCCACAATCCGTAGCTCCACGTCGCTCTCATAAGAAGCATTCTCTGACTTGCCAGAAATCAGGGCTCTATGAGACCAGAGGTCAAATTCCAACCTATGAACCCAAGGGAAATTATGTATCATGAAAATATGGCCTGGGAGCTGGAACCAAAAAAAAAGAAAGAAAGAAAGAAATCCTGCTCTGGAAATGAGAATTAGAAATTGGAGCCATGGGAGGAAGGGTGGGGTTGGCTGCACAGAGATGGTAAGGAGATGGGCAAGGTCAAGAACTCAGTAGCAGTTTGGAAGGTGTCACTAGAAAGAGCCAACCAACACCCAACACTGTTCATTTAAAAGGGTTCTGCTCCTTCCTCCATCACCACCACTTAACAAACTGCTAAAAATACCAGGTAAAAATACAGCCCAAACCTCAGAACATTTCTTGGTGTCCTCCCAGGTCTGGGAATAGAGCAGTAATTGCTGGTGTAGGGTAGGAAAGAGATGCATTAGATAGCAAACAACTGAAGTGCTGGACTTAGTTTAAGCAGCACAGCACAAAAAAAGGGCGAAAAAAAATGGTTCTTGGACTTAGTGATGTCCCCCAATGCGTCAGGTGTTGGACGCTTGGTCCTCAGTGTGGTGGTACTCAGGTGGTGGGATCTTTAAGGGGTGGGACCTCTTGCAAGTTGGTTGGGTCACTGCAGGAATCGCCCTTAGAAGACACTGATGAAGTTCTCATGGGACCTTGGTTTGTTCACAGCACAGAGTTGTTATAGAAGGGCAGCCTTGCCCCCAAGTCTCTCTCTGGCTTCTGATCTCACCACAGAATCACTCCTTCTCTCTTGAAATCCCACTACAATGCCACTCACCAGGATGTGACACATCCAAGGGTACTCTCACTAGAGCCAGCACCACGCTGTTTGGACTTTCATCTTCTAATACTATAAGTTAAAATTCTTTTCTTTAAAACTTACCCAGCCTCAAGTATTTTGTCATAGCAATAAACAAAGACTGATACAGATAACCGAAAGTTTGCTTAGAGCAATGATACTGATACAAAGAAAGCACTTAAAACAGATTGACTATTTGTCAAACTGGTTATTACTGGATCATTGGGTCAACTGGTTTTAAGCTCAAAGGTGAAAGATAAATTTGCTCATAAATGTGGATGGTATAATATGATCCAAAAGAGCATAGGGTTTGGGAATAGGACTAAGGACCAGCTGAAAATATATTTTGTCCTTCAGCCCTAGTTCCCAGGAAGACTCCTTTGCTGAGAGGCTTCTGTGGCATCCTTCGTACCCTTTGAGCCTTCCAAGTTGGCCTCCAGAACTGAGTCTCATTTGTCCTGGGTCCCACCCACCTAGAGGATGGCCTTTTGAGAAGTTGACCTGTTGTTTGTGTGGTCGTTTGGTAGATGGCCAGGATTTTCTCTAGGGTGAATTATATTTTAAGGATTCAGGTTTGGGGCACGCCTTGAATCTCCTAATTACTCAGCTAGAGAGACTCCTTTTTACCACACAGATGGAGTCAGTCATGTTGTTCTCTCTCCAAGCAAACTCAAATCAAAGGGAGGTGTGGTGGAGATTCAGAACTCTGAAGCTGGAAGCAATTGACATTTGGATCCTGGAGGAGGAAGGGGAAGTATTTGTGGTTCAGTGTTTACATTGGCTCAGATAACAGGGCTCAAACAGTTGCGGTCCTACTTTCTCACCATCACGCCCTTCTGCATCAGCCCTGCTGAGCTGGCTGAGTAGGGTCCTAGGGACATTCCTCAGCAGCTGACCTTTGTCCTGGCTGTTTCTAACACAAGCACCATTAGCTCCATAGCTCAGGATATTAAATGTTGGGGAAAGGGGGTGGGGTGGGGTTCACCAGGTCAGTTCGCAGCTCTGATGCTGAGTGTAGCGTACTGTCAGTTGTTTGCCAAAAAGCTCTGTACAAGAAGGTGGCATCACTCCGGAATTTTAAAACAAAGTAGGGCTTCCTGGCAGAAGGAACGTATGAGATACGCATGTTAAGTACTATTGTTCTCTTCAGGAAAACATACAGAAGATCATGTTTTTGAATGAATCTTTCCAGCCTTGGTGTACTTGGCTCCTTGGAGGCAAGCTGTATGCTGGCCCCATCTTGATGTCAGTACCAAGCATGCTCGCTGTTGAAACTGATCTTTGGAAACGCTCTCAGCGAGCTGGCATGTCCCTTTATATGTCATCAGTGGTAAATATTATTGGAGGATGTATTTTATTTGAGGAAAGAGCCAACATTCATAATGACTCCAATTTAGAATGGAAGGTGATTTGATAGAGAATTACTGTTTTTAGTAAAAATAATTATAAAACCTTTTCCCCTTCTAATATCCTCTTTCTGACTGACATCATAGAGCAAGATTTTCAGTTTTGGAAGGACTAAGAGAAATAATGTAAGGCATTCCAAAAGAACTTCGTGCTGAATGCTATTTGGACCATCTAAGCTCAGCTCTGAATGTAGAGTATCAATATCATCTATTCGGGGACTATTTAAAAAGAATGGCATTTCAAGCCAATAAAATTAGTAATACTAACATTTGTGCAATGCTTTTAACTTTTTGGAGAGCTGCTGGCACTCATATTTAGTGGTTACCAAATTTCAGTGAGGCAATAGTTGGTCACAGAGATTTTTTTAACCCCTTCAGAATTAAAGGATTTTTTAAAAAGAGTTCAAAGAGCTTACAATTTTGACCACAAGGTGTGGTCAAAATATAAGGTGAATGTTTACACCACAAATTTGATTGCAGTAAAAGACGCTTTGCCTAATGCTCCTGAAAACACTTTCCCTCATTTTGAACGCATTTATTTTGTCACCCGCGCCACTCTCTGAAGCAGTTCCGAAGGTCCTGTTGTGTGAGTGTCAGTCCTGCAGCTGTGGCTGCTTGGGTGTCCTGAGTTTACTCAGAATGTTTCCTTCTATGATCATTTTGACTTTGTGGAAGAGCCGAGAGCTGCATGGCGCCAGATCCACTGATTAAGGTTGATGAGGACATCGATCGTGACGTATTTTACAAGCCTGCCTTTCTGCTGGAGGCAGTGGGCAGCACCATTCACCATGTTTTGGATCAGACCTTGTGAAGTTGCTCTTGAAAGAGGACTTTCCTAGCTGCTCCAGAAAGTGACAAGGATGATGGGAGGGGTATGTTAGATGGGAGGGTAGGATTTTGACGGGATTCGTGGCAATGTGTTGTTTACTCTCATACACTGAAAGGTGCTGAAACACTCACTGTATATTTCGATTGTATCTTTGTTAGTATGTGGATTGGATGACAGCTTTACTTTTTACACACACACACACACACACACACACACACACACACACACTCTATCATTCTTTTGTTGCAGTAGTCAAGAAGGATCCCGACTCAGAAGCCAGCCTGCCTGGGTTCAAGTCTCGCTTCTGTTGCTTACTGAACTCCTGTGGTGACCTCTCAGAACCTCAGTGCTGAGAGGATTCATTTAAAAATACTTTGGATCTTAAGTGTCTTAAAAAGGCCCAAGAGTTAAAATCTTGGTCCCCAGCCAGTGGTTCACTGAGAGGTGGTGAAACCTTCAATAGGTGGTTCCAGGGAGCGACCGAGCTCTAAGGGCAGTGCCCATGGAGGGAATACTGGGACCCCAGCCTCCCCGCTTTCTCTCCTTTAGTTCCCAGCGACTTCCACCATGTGCTTTCCTCCCTGCTGAGCTGTCTTGCCATAGGACCAAACCCAACTGGCCATGTGACCACTGACTAAGCTCTCTGAAACCATGGGCCAAATACACTTTTCCTGTTCATAAGTTAGTTATTCCAGGTAGTTGTCATAGCAACAGAAACCTAACTAACACACTCATCTATCTTATTTATAAAGTGGAAATAATAATAGTAGCTATCTGTTAGGGTATTTTTGAGTATCAAATAATAAGATTTGCATACAGTAATTACCCCATACGTGCTAATTATTAGTATGACTTCCCAGTCACACTCTAAAGTAGTTCCAGTATTTTGAAACTCAAGGTTATTTTATTGGCCTAATATACTCAATCATGAGATCAGAAAGTGCCCAAAGAATAAAGTATTAGCATTTAAAAACTTTCTGTACACAGCTAGGTTACAACAATATTTATTTTTCATCTGAGTTATTTTTGTAAACAATATACTCTCAATTTAAGAACACCATGATTAAACTAGAATTTTTAACCTTCATTGTTTTTAGTGACTTTTCCCTAATCAGACCCTCTCTAAAAAGGTAAAAGATTTAATACCTATCAATGCTTTTAAAAGCATTATAAGGATAATGCAGAAGACTAATGCAGTATTATCAATACGTTTCTAATGTATGTTCATTTAGAACTGAAGTGAACACATACAAATTCCTTTCCCAGGGAATCATTTAAAATTTTTGTAGAATTCTTTGATTGTGCATATAAGTAAAAATGCCTTTCTCAATTAACTTGGTTAATTATGGAGTTAGGCAGTAGCATTTAATTATTTGGGACTAAATTATTTTCGTTTTCAACCAAAAATACTATGATGTCCTGCTCAAGGAAAAGTCCTTTAATTTAGATAGATAATCTCTGGCCAGATTTTCAATTGGTCTAAATCTAAAATTTCCTATCAATAAAAAGAGATAAATAAAAATAGTTAGCATTAGACTGGGACAGAAGGTGTGTAGTATTATGAATAAGTACCCTACCGCCTTCAGATTCATCTCTCTATTGGAACACTTGTTTAGAGAAATATTGAAGACCAGACCTGCCAGATTTAAACTCTTAGTAATATTAGCCACTCATGTTAAAACTATTGTCATTACTACTATGAAGACAATGACTACACATACCCTTCAAGATGTCATTCAGATAAGAGCTCACTGTCCCTCATGCCCCAACAAGTGATTTGCTCACTTATTGTATGATGATTTTACTGTATGTGCATAGCACAAGAGTTTAAAAGAATGGACAAGCTTCTACTGTCCCAAGAGTTCACTGTTCACATTCATGGGTATAACTAAAACTGTCCTCTTTTGCTGGAAAAGAGGGTATGGAGGGGTATGATACCTGCACCTGTGTGGTTCAGGTTTGGGAGATACGGCAAGGAACAAGAGAAATGGAGAGACAGGACATTTCTTGCAGAGTGGTAGAGCATAAGGAGCCATGAGGAATGAGGTGGAGTGGGCAGCCTCACGCCTTTGCGTGAGTGTAAAGCACAGAGAGAATGAGAATTGCTGTCCCCAGTGGGGCTTCCATCTGGTCCCCTCCACCTTTTCCCTGGGCTGGGAATAGCATTTTGCCTCTACATCTGAGTCACAGATAACACTGGGCTCTCTTTTTCACTCTCCATGGCTTATGAGAATTGGGAAGAGGAGGAGTGTGCTCCATGTTCCTCCTAGGCATGGGACGCCACCTTGCCTGCAAGCCCCAATGACTCAAATGTTGAGGGGACCTCCTGCCTGCAGAGGCACAGGACCAAAAGCAGGCGGCATACTGTACACTGCCATATGCCGTACATTTTAAGGTCCCAGATAGGACTCTCTTGAATGCCTCTCCATGGAGCACTCGTCAGAGAGCTCCTGAAGGCTCTGTGGATCTCTCATGCAGCAAACCCTAGCTGGGATGCCAGGACTGGGCCTCCCTTGCAGGCCAGTGTTGCCAGCACACACCTCTGGTGCTCTTCGGGGTGCTTCAGTGACATGCAACATCCATCTGCCCCAAAGGGGAGGGAACAGCTTCTTTGCCCAAATCCACATCAGTCACAGAACTGACATTGCTCCTCGTCTCCAGCAAGAAGGCTTCTTTGATATCTCTTGATAAATGTCACCCCGCAAAGTGGCTCCATGGAATGGTGTCTGGTATCACCCATTGGCATCTCTTTAGGGTCTGTGAGTCCTGGTACCTTTGATGCTAGGCTATGGGGTGGAGCAGTGGGGAGTCCCCAGTTCCAGGACATTAATAATCTCTTGACAACCTTCTACTATCTCATACTGGAATCATCTGTTCACTCCCCTCTCTCTTCTAGCATAAGCTTCTCAAGGACATAGACTCCATATTTCTCATCATAGTTTGTGTGCTTTAAATTCTTTAAACTGTTTTAAATGCACACCATCTTATATACATGCTTTTAGGTATTTTTATTTTTTTATCCTTTTTTATTTTAAAGAGAATAAAACAAAACAAATAAGAACAAAGCAAATCAGAATAGAACAATGCAAGCAACACAGGACTTCAAAACAAGACAACAGTAAAGCAACAGTGGCTACCATAATGTCTCTTGTTTTCTTCAAAATAGTTGTTCATATCTTCACACACAACAATTTCAAACCTAACAAAATAGTGTAAAACCAAGAAGAAGAATGAAAGCATTACAGGACTTCAACCCCAGATAATAGGAAATGAACAGTGGTTTCTATAATGTCTCATTTTGTTCAAAACAGTTGTCCATACTATCACACATAATAAAATCAAACAAAACACAACAGAATAAAACTGATCAAACAAACGAATGAAAACATTATAGGACTTCAAAACAAGATAATAGGAAATGAACCATGAATACCATAATACATCCCATTATTTTCAAAATAGCTGCCCATACCATCAGACACAGTAAAATCTAACAAAACAAGGCAGAACAAAACCAAGCCTAACAAAATTGTAAAAACAATACAAGAGTTTAAGCCAAGACAGTAAGAAATTAACAGTGTCACTACCTTCTCCTCCCAGATGTTTCCTCCCCCATCACTTTTATAATATACGTTGTGCTTTTTTGATCCCTCTAACTCCTTCTGTTTTTTATGCTAGGGTTCATCTGTACGAGTTCAAACTGTTTCACCCATGAACATGATCTCCAGTTGCATCCATTTACCTACAAGTGCCTCAAGATTATTCTACTTTACAGTTGGGTAGCTTTCCATGGTATAAAAACAGCATATCTTTCTTATCCATTCTGTGGTTGATGGGAAAGTTACTCTTGCTTTTTTTCTGATCTCCTGTTGTGTGAAACAATTGTTTTCTCTCCTTTGATTTTCAGTCTATAAATTTCCTTTCAAGTTAAATGTGTTTCTTTTTTTAAACTTTTTTTTATTAATTTGAAAGTAGTAAAACACAACAGAACAGGATGGAACAAAGCCAATTGAGACAGTGTAGTGAAATTGGTGCAGAACTTCACAGCAGGTTACCAGGATAACAGTAATAGGTAACATAGTATATCTCGTTATCTTCACAATAGTTGTTCTTTCAATCAGGTACAGCAAAACCAAAGGAAATACAGAACATTATAGAACTTATCAAAACAGAATATTGAATAGAGCAATGCCATTAATCAGGACAAAGCAAAACGATGATAAAAATATTTGCCTTCAAAGAGATAGTAGAAGGAAATCCCCCTTATTTGCTATATTACATATAGTCAACTTCCCAAGAGATGCTCCGATCGATCTCTGGCTCCCACTTGCTAATGGGGGGAGGGGGAGGGAATGGGATGTTTGATTCTCAGCCCGTGCGCACCTGTAGGCTCACAGCCACTTACCAGGGCATCTGGCTGGTTGCTCAGTTTCCCAGCGCCCTAAGTTCCAATATGTCATGGATCTCAGGAGACACTGCTTCCTCTCACCCTGGGGTGGCCATGGCTTGTCAGACCACAGCCATTTACCAGGGAGGCTGGCTGCTGGCTCCCCTTTTAGCTATTTTTAGGTGTACAGTTTTCATGGCATAAACTACATTCTTATTGTTTTGGCACCATCACCACCATCCACCTCCAGAACTCTTCCCATCTTCCCCACCTGGTCCCCACCTCCACTTCCTCCCAACACCTGTCAACTACCATTTCTGCCTCATTGAACTTGACCCCTCTATATACCTCATCTACATAGTACCATGTAGTACGTGTCTTCTTATGACTGACTTTTTACTTTGTGTATTCTCATGATGCCCCCATGTAAAACATGTCAGAATAATCTTCCTTTATAAGGCTGAACAATATTCCATAGTAAATAACATATACTACATTCTATTTGTTCATTCACTTGCTAGTGGGCATTTGGGTTGCTTCTATCATGCTATTGTGAATAATGAATGCTGTTATGACCTGGTGTCTTGGTTATTTTTCTCTCATTGCTGAGACAAAATACCTGATGCCCAAAATTAAGGAAGGAAAAATTTGTTTAACTTACAGTTTTTGGAGGTTTCAGTATATATTCAGCTGGCTCCAAGGCAGGGTGGCATGGCACAGGGGCAACATGGTGGTTGCAAGCAACAAGAACAAAAAGGAAAAAGGGGAAAAGCCCACCTCCTTCCCTCCCTTCTATTGTATGCCGGTTCCATCCCTGGGCGGTGTGGCATCCACACTGCCAATCACAGTGCTAGACAATGAACCAATCACAAACTTTAGAGTCAGTCACCTCCATGACAGCGTGAGGCTTTGGGGGGACATTTAAACAAACTACAATACCTGGGTTATAAATATGTCTTTGAGAATATATTTTGGATTCTTTCAGGGTTGGAGAAATGAAATTGCTGGGTCACATGGTAACTATGCTTAAATTTTGAGGAATCATCATAGTATATTTTTATAGTGATTGTGCAATTTTACTTTTCCATCCACTTTCTTCATATCCTTACCAACATTTATTTTCCATTTTTATGCAATAAAATGTGCACATTAACAACTGTGAGGCAGTATCTCACTGTGCTTTTGATTTGTATTTCCTTTATAATTAATAAAATTGAGAACCTTTTCATATGTATATTGGTCATTTGCACTTTGTCCTTACAGAGATATATACAAATTATTTGACCATTTTTAAAGTGAATTATTTGATTTTGCTGTTGAACTGTAGGAGTTCTTTACCTACTCTTGATATTAATCAATTATTAGATGTACAATTTGCAGATGGTTTCATCCATCCTCTGTGTATTTTAATTATTTAATGGTGTCCTTTGATGAAAAGTTTTCTGTTTGATGTACTCCTACTTGTCTATTTTGGTTTTTGTTCTGTATTTTGGGTGCCACATCCAAGAAAACACTGTCAAATCCACTGTCACGAAATGTTACCCCTTGCTTTCTTCTGGGATTTTTATGGTTTGAGATCTTAACATTTGGGTCGCTTACCCATTTTGAATTAACTTTTGAGGAAGACTCCAACTTTATTATTTTCCATGTAGACATTTTGTTTTCCCAACACAGTGTCAAAGACAGTCTTTTTTTCTCCAATGAGTGGTCTTAGCACACTTTCCAAAAATTATCTGATTATATATTTGAGGGTTGATCTCTGACTCTATCCTCTTTTATTGGTTCCTATGTCTACCCCACTGTAGATTTGTAATATATTTTAAATTCAGGAAGTGATAGGTCTTCCAACTTTGTTCTTATTTTTTTTAAATTAGCTATTTGAGATTTCTTGATATTTTATATGAATTTTAGGATAATTTTTCTAGATTTTCAAAAAATACTATTGGATTTTAGTAGAGATAGTGTTGAATTTTTTTTGACAGTATTGACATTTTGACAATATAATGTCTAATTCATGAACATGGGCTATCTTTTCACTTTTGTATCTTCTTTAGATTCTTTCAGCAATGTTTTATAGTCTTGGAATACAAATCTGTTACTTCCTTGGTTGAATTTATTTCTAAAAAATTATTCTTACTGATGCTATTATGAGTAGAATTGTTTTCTTATTTTCTTTTTTGTTTTTGTCATTTTTAGTATACAGGAATACACCTGGTTTTTTGGTTTGTTTGTTTGCTTTTTGGTCTTTTGGGAACAAGGTTTTGCAATGCAGTTCAGGTTGGCCTTGAATTCACTTTACAGCCCATGTTGGCTTTGAACTCACAGTGATACTCCTGACTCAGCCTCCCAAGTGCTAGGATTACAGTCGTGTGCCATCATGCCCGACCACAACTGTTTTTGTGGCATTTTTGTATCCTATAACTTTACCAATTTGTTCATTCTAAGTGTGAGTATGTGTGTGTGTGTGTGTGCGTGCATGTGTGTGTGTGTGTGTGTGTGTGTGATCTTTAGACGTTTTGATACATATAAGACCATGTTGCCTATGAATGGAGAAAATTTTGGTTCTTCCTTTCTGGTGCAGATAATTTTTATATATCTTGCCTAATTGCTCTGGCTAGGACTTACGGTACTTTATATACTATGTTAAATAGAAATGGTAAAAATGGACATTCTTACTTTGTTCCCAATCTTAGAAGAAAAATTTAGTTTTTGACAAATAAATATGATGTTACCTGTGTGCTTTTCAAAAAATATGACCTTCATTATGTTATGGTAGTTTCTTTTTACAGTATTCTTAATTTCAGTGTTTCTAGCATGAAAGGTTGTTAAATTCAATCTGTTACTGTTGTATGTTACATTGGATGATTTTTTTGTGTAAAGCCAGCCTTACATTCCAGGGTCAAATCCCACTTGGTTATTGTGTATATTTTAATATTCTGTTGGATTCTTTTTTTAAAATTTATTTATTTAAAAGAGAATAAAACAAAAGGAGGCAGTACAGAGCAGATCAGAACAGGACAACATAGGCAACACAGTACTTTACATTAAGTCAACTGGACATCAACAGTATCTAACACCATATCTCTTACTCTGCTATAGTTGAGCATAGTTTTAATTACAATAATATCAAACATAACACAATAGTATAAAGCCATGCATATAGTGAAAGAATTACAGGGCTTTCTGAACC